>NMRB01003049.1:52626-78775 GCA_002633025.1 Notospermus geniculatus
AATACATTTTTGCCGTGCCTGTAGGTAATAACAGCTGCTGAAACAGTCCACACCGCGCCGACATGACTTGTTCGTCCAGTGTTTACGTTCGGTTGTCAAGGGGAAGGGGGTCGAGATGACGTCATCACGACTCCAATTTGTGAAATGCTAAGCAACGTTAAATAATTTCGTTTCAAAAGAGGGTGGCATATTGAGGGATAAAAACCCCTATAAATCTAACACCAGTGATACGAAACAAACCAAACTTTCACAACTTCGCCTTCTGGCCATTTCCTCAATGTTGAAATGAAAATTGGCGCCTTTGAACTATATCTTTAATCTTTAATCTCAGGCCTGGCCATTGTTAGTAGGCGTTCCTGCTTGACGTTAGTGAAATGACTTCTTTGTGTGAAGTTACGGTGTTCTGACTTCAGCCAAGATCAACTTTCCTCTTCTCCAGAATCCGGAACGTCACTGGGTCATTTCACATCCCTTCTCCAAGTGACCCGATATGAGAGGAAGTTCCTTTTGGCATATCGACCTTTCTCTTCAAAGGTTTACGAGATTTTTGTGACACCTTAATTAAGAATCCATTTCCGATGAAATATTATAATGTCAGTGTTTTTTAAAAGCTTTTTGTGCTGTTAAAGGTGAAATACAAGATGATGCTTAATTTTCAACCGAGATGGAATATTTTTCGTCATTTTGTCAGCCAATTTGCTGTTCTTATTATGAAGCTACTGTGAGGTTAATTAGAATGTTAATGAATGGAGCAAAACGGTGAGACATGGTTTGACAGATTGATCCAGCTCATTCACGTCTGGGGTCTCAACTACAAAGTCCCTGAGGAAGACCACGATTGGGGTCGAAAATTTGCGAGATTTGGAGACAACTTTATGTTTACTATCATTGACAGATTGAAGCGCATTTAAAGTATCTGTTCCCATCCTCTCTGACTTTATAGATGACTCGAATCCTGATCACACCCAATGGACATGGGGTAGTGGGAAGCCATAACAGTATTTTACCGCGGCATCCACTCTAAAAAAATAAATATAAATATAAAATGTAAATACATGTAAATAAAAATGGGATGAGAGGCCCCTCCCTCTCAGAAAAAGTGCCTGACTTCTACAAGAGATCATGTTTTCTTCATTCTGTCAAAAGCTTTTTTGTAGAAGAATAACTTTATCACTAAAAACGCATTTTGAACAAACCAGTGCATCCTTTTTACGGATGGTTCCCATTGGATGATGTTGCTGATGACACACATTTTCGTCACTAGGTAATGTAAGAAAAAATAATACAAAGGATATCAAAGACAGTAGTGTAAAATAAAGTAACGCCGCGGGTGGTCCGAAACTTTTGCGATGTCATTCACATAAAAGACAAAAGGATTTGCTTTCTATCCAGAGTGAGTAAATACAACAATGATTCACAAAAAATTATCCCCAGGTGATCAAGCGCTGATGAAAAAGTTGTTGTTGATAATTTCGCGTGTACGCCCAAGGATTTACGGGCCATTATCATGTTGTGCTAGTTTCATGTTGAATCACTTCAAGTCATTGTTCTATCGTTGGATTAAGTCATATATAACTTGGAAAAAAACTCTTGAGGACAGAACAAGGTTTGTAAGTGCAAATCTGATATTAACTTTGCTGATTAAGAGATTTGACAGCTTTTATCAATATCTTAATTGAAGTTTACACGCTAATTAAAGCCAACACATTCACGACTATCAATTAAGTGCATTTCTGTCAGGTAACTTGTTTTTCTCGAAGTCCTGCATTTGACAGGTTGCACGGCTTTAGTGATAAAAATAGATATCCTTCTTTGAAGTTGCATTAAAAAACAATTACCGCAGTTTTATTCGTACATATCACCTGTTATTAATCTTATTACGCTTATTCGTCAAAGAAGTTACTTTCTAGTGGGCTTATCCTTACCGACTTGGATGATGAATTACATTTTCTTTCAATGTTTTTGTTTAGTTTTATAATTTGATTTTTTAACTTTGTACAAAATCACATGATAAACAGCCGCATATTATTGTGGCCATTCAAAAAAAATACTTCTTAAGATGGTAACGAGTCAATATGGACAAGAAGACAGCATTCCCTTCAACACAAACATGCATCTTTAGCTTATTATTTTTGTTATTTTTATATTTTACTATATATGACTGGCACGGGAATACCAATACTAACACTTTGTTCCCAATGCCCTCACAAACTCGATAGTTTATTACGTGCTTTTATTCATGTAGCCTTCCCAGGTCTTTGGGGTTCTCTTCATGTAAATGGTCATGCAAATGGATCCTTTCCTGCCGTTAGAGGCCGTCTGTCCTAGAACGTCACAACATTTGACGTCACAGACGTAAGTCATGTCGTCCACGTCATGGATGACGTTGTGGCGTGCATTTCTTCTCTGTGACGTCAAATTCCATGACGTTCAGGACCGCTAACATACTGGTGGCGGCATCTAACGGCAGGAAAGTCTCCCATTGAAATGTCCGTGTGATCGCCCGTTGTAGTAAGGAATGGCACGAGTTCTTTTCCACCAATAAAACTTCAAGCATCTCATTAATCAGTGTTACTTCATATTCTAATCCAATTAGAAGCCTGTGGGTCGAGTATTTTAGAAGCGGCGATCACTAATGCAGCAAAAACAATCGCACTATCCCGAGAGGAAACGATATGGTTTGTTTGGTTTGCTCTGTTAGCTTACCTCCCAGAAAAAAAACACAGTTTTGCCGTATTATTTGCAGTGGTAGACCCTCGGGGTTTTCTTGATAACAGTTTTCACAACTCCTTTTGTTTATGGCCAATGTTACCACCGTAATTGTGTTTGCCGTCATGTGAATACTACATCGTTATCCTGCATCATCTGGCTGACCGTTAATATTCGTTTTCACAATGCCATTTTGACCCTCGGGATGGGACTGCTTAATGAAAGTGGATGAGTATTTAATCAGATTATTGCTGTGTGGCATGTCATGGTGTGTTCAGTGATGTAATGATATTTGTAGACCAGATTGCCTGTCAGATAAGCAGATTCCATTGGCTCCATTTGTGAAAGTAAATCACTAATTACTGTTGATTAATATCTAGGTTATTTTTCCTGGCTCCGTTGCTTTGGGAAAACGGAGGCTCAGGCAGTTTGCTTATCTCAAGAGACGCCCTACTCCCCTCCCGTTTTCCCCAGACATTTTTCGGTTTTTGGCCCCTTTTGAAGGAAAAGGGGTGCAACAACAGGTGTGCAAGGACCAGGCATGCCAGGTGTGAGAATGCGTCTGGCGGACAAGTTGGTACTCAACGGGCAGCGCAACAAAAAGAACCTATGGGAAGTGGTTCGTGTCATGCAGTGGTCTCAACGTAAACTGTAGGAAAACAACGATAAAGTTAAAAAGTTAAACTTTGGACTTAGTCTGATATCAACAACGGTAGAGGTGTCATCCTACTTTACACTTTTTAAACCCCGGTCTATCCTGAAACCTTTCAGTAGAACTCAGATGAGCTGCTCATTCAGCGCTACAATCCGAGCATTTCCGACCGGTACCCATTTATACACCTGGGTGGAGAGAGGCCAGTGAGGCAGAGAGGCTTGCCCAAAGTCTCACGCCCAGTAGGATTCGAACCCGGGACCCACTGACCGCTATTCGGAGACCCGAACCACTGCACCGTGGCTCCCCAACGATGGTTGATATGCCATTGAGAGCCAACTCCGAGAAACTCTCACGCTGTGGACAGCCTTTATTTAGTCTACCATAATATGGTTCGTCTTTCACAGTCAATCCATTTCTACGCTACCCTTTCTCATTCAACCACATTTCTTAAGATTTCTTTCCTTCAGCGTGTGCTACACGCTGTCAGTCACAATCTTTCTGAAACTAGCAGGCAGAAACGATTCTTTGAAGCGGATGATTTCATCACTCGTGTTTTGAATAGTTGCATTCAGAACCAGCAATCATGGGTATAACGGGCAAGGTTATTCACTTCACTTGCAGTTTGTTTGGGGTTGACTTCGATACTTGGCATTTATTGATCGAGATGTGTTGAAGACTGGTTGCATATGATATTCACAGAACACTGAAATCGATTAAGGTCCTGATAGTCGAGTGGTTATCACATCCGCTGAGCAAGCGGCAGGATCCGGGTTCGAATCCAGCCCGGGCCCTGGCTTTCACGTCCGTTGCGTGTGAGTTGCGGTGCCTTGTACCTTGTTCTTGTTGTTATTAAAGCTTTAGGTCGGTCCTGTGGGAAACATACAAACCATGCACAATTTACTGAAATCGAGGAGAACAATGCATTTGGATTTTTGGGCTGGTCTTCCTGATTCAGTCATCCAGCTACATTAGGGAATGGCCAAGCTATCGGCAGCATTTGACTCGTAAACTTCTTCACCTGCCCTGTACATGTTGTTCTTATGTGCATCCATTGTCTGTTTACAGGCAAGTTGAAATGTGCAATGTTAATTGACTGAAGTTGTCGAGAATGTTACTGTTTGATTTAAGTCAAGGAGTAGAGCAAACATCCCAAGTTAAGCGATATACAGGTGATCAAACTAAACACTCCACTCATCATACACAAGTTTCCTTATTGAGTACGATGTTCAGCTCGGTGTAAATATGAAGGTGGACGCAGGTGAGAAGACGTTGGGAGTACCATCCACTTGTTTTGCTCTAACGCAGATTCGGACTGAAAAAAATCCTGTCCTTGCGAGGCGTAGGCGTAGAGGCAGTTCTGACGAAACTCCGACGGTACTACGTTTGGGGTTCAGTGGCGTACTGGCCCCGGGACACTGTCCACTGTCCCCTGAGCTCAGACAAACTCTGCGTCATCAGACTGCGTCATTCAGAGTTGAATGGCGAAAGTTGAGCTTCTGGAGCGAATTTTTACCTCGGATCCGGATGGTTCGTTGAACTTACAGCCCTGTTGTCTCTATACTCGCTGTAAGTTACTAAAAACTATGAACTTAATACATGTACCCAGTTTCTGGTCTCAATGGAAAGCTAACTGTAAACATAGACCAACTTGCCGTCGGGCTCATTCTTTTGATTTCTGCTGATTTCAAATATGATATCTGGCTGAAATGGAAATAAAACCACATACCTTCTCTGGGTAAAATAAACTCAAATCGTTCGCTAATTTTTCACAGGTTTGCTTCCTATGTTTGAAGTTGGTGTTCTGTTTCGTCGAATCGTTTACAATTCCCCAATGCCTGAGGGTTTGTCTAAACATTTTCAAGGTAAGAAAATAGATCTTGGTCCTGATAAACAGGTGTTTTAATGACCAAGTAATGTTGGCCCAATCAAGTGAACACGGCCATTTCACCAATATTCTTCGTCTCACTGACTCAAGATAATTGGTCCAACTTCGAGGTAAACGTGCGTAAACAGAATCAAATGGACTTTTTAAGATATTTTACGATTCCGAACAACCAGATAGTTTGCTGTCTCTGAAAGTTTTAAAGTTTTTTACTGATTTATTATAATCTATGATGAAAAGTGCCGGAAGCATGTTACAGTAAAATAAAAAGTAAAAAAGTGGTAGTTGGTGAAGTATAAATCATTAAATTAGTGCTGAAATGCAGGAACAATTAGGAATGTGAAGAAGCAATTTGAGTCAGGATGTCTACTTGATGGAAATGTGCTTCATTTCATGCTTTAAAAACATTTTCCATGCTGTACTAATGGACCGAGCTCCAAGTATACGTCACATGCATGTACCTAGGACTCGCAGTTTCAATTGGTTTTTACTTTGGTGACAACAGTATTTCAGCATAATCAAAATTGCATTAAATACTTACTGACAAAGTTGTTGAAGTGAGCCACGAAGTAATTACCATCCAGTATTGTTTCTGTGCCTAAAACTTTCCTGTCTAAATGTACCCCATTACCTTTAGAAGCCCCACTACCACGAAATTTTCCTTTCTGTAGATTCCTTTTTAGCTCACCTGGGGTGAGCTCTTACGGTGGTGCAGCGTCCATCGTCGTCGTCGTCCGTTAGCAGGGCACGTTTCGTAACTGCTGGGGCTATTGACCTGAATCTTGGTACATATATACACCTAGGTCAGATGACCTATGACACCAAGTTTCGGTCCGATTTGATTCTTGGCTTGGCCTCCAGGTGGCCAAAACCAAAAACACAAAAAGTGCAATAACTCCTGAACTAATGACTGGATCGTCTCCAAATTTTTCAAGGGTCTTCTCTAGACGCATATTTTAGTAGGTTCTGTTGGGAACACTGTTGATTGGAAAACGGCCTTTTGTTTCACGACTCACGACACTTCGTGAGACTCTCATAAATATTCCAGGTATTTGTTGCTTATTCTGATTTTCTGGCTGGTAGATAATTGTAACTGCCATCGTGGAGTTTATGGGGTATCCTATCCCCTGCATTCAATATCAATCATAAACTCATCCCTTCTGCTACAAATCGTGTTAGTTTTGGCGTGTCATGACTTGACTGCAATCACCTCTGCTAATGTACAACAGAGTACTCGTGATTCATGTCATCTTAGGGTGAAATGACTTCAGATTTGTTTCAGCCAAACGTGGTCAAACTTTCTTGTACACATTCTGCACAAAATGTACATATACATGTCATAGTACTTCTGGTTCCAAACATAGACTGGCACTTGCCCTTAGAACAATTCATCACCACAATTTCATGAAACGCAAAATCGGAATTTTACGGACAATTTATTGTCTAGAATATGAGGTTATTATGTAAATGTTGCGGAGGGCGGATCAGCTGTGCTGGTGAGATAAGATCATGTGAAACCCATGAATACAACAACTATCAGTTATCGTCATTCTTTGTAGTTTGATAGTTCAGTGAGTGTCGTTCCTTTTCAATTTCTACAATTTAACCTCGTGGTCAAATATTCTCCCCTTCTGAAACAGGGCACGGACGGATATTACGTTCAGCGAACCCTAGAAGATGAAGTGTTAGTTACGAAAAGAACCAAAATGTAGCGATGGTCTCCAGTGACAAGTCAGAGATGGGAGCCCTCTTCAGTTCAAAAACTGAACCTCCTACATTCAGTCTTTTAAAGACACATGCTATATGTATATCAGTCTCTTTAAAAAATTAACAGAACCATCAAGTCAACTTGAGTACGAAATCAATTCTATCAGTTGAATCTGACATCTGTGACGGATATCTTTCTGATGTTGATTTATAACTAGATCTCGCATCTGCTATCTCTTGGACACCCTGCCCCGCGTGATTGACACAATGGCGCCTCTAACACCAGATGCTACCGTACGTGACTTTTGGATGAAAATTTTGACACGCGTTGACATACCTGACAACAGCATCCATCATGCCGTCAACTGTAACATATTGAAATTGACAAGTAAACAATTCAATAACAGTACATTGTGCGTTAACCCTTTTAATGTCAGTGATACTTCATTAAGGGGGCGGTAGCCATAAGAAAGCGCACTGCAAATGGCGACTGAAAACAATTCATATTTTCTTCAAGCAAAAAGGTAGCATCGATTTCATGTATTTCTATGAAATTGTTACTCTTGTTCTACACATCTGAGTTGTAAACGATGTGCTTTCATCTTCCATTAATCAGCTAATTAAGCAAACAATGAGACCCCCAATTTGACGTTTTCGTCATAGATTTCTCGGCAACAACGCGACTGGGACCTGGCGTTTTATCACCAAATGTTGGGGAATACATATGTGCAGGTGCCGACGTTGAGATAATTTGCAAATTCTAATTCTTAGTAATGATAATTATGTAATTTGTGCCAAAAATTGGTCAAAAATGAACTTTTTGAATATCTCCCGAATCCTGTTGAATAATGAAAAAATCTCAACGTCGCGCCCTGCGCACAAATATACTGCTGCCAAATGAAAAGAAACCACTGAAGTGCGATGCCTGATGGACGAGAAAAGTCTTCCCAAAATTTTCATATTTTGGCCTAAACACGCCTACGCTTTTCGAAATACGCGGGCTATTAAAGTAACCTCCTTATTGTCATTAAAATAGGCCTATGCGCACGGACGCACCGGGTGTACAAAAGCATTGTGCTGGACAATATTTTTGAAAGAGTGTAGGTTTTGGCAACGAACCATGATCAGCTTGTCCTTGACGCCTAATTTTATTAACAATACATGGTTATTCATAAATAAAGACGGTTCAACCTTCGACCGCCGCACTAAAACGGCGCTGTATGTTTCCACCACCGCCCCCTTAAAGAATCCTGTATTCTTACAAATACTATACACTGTCAACATAGGTATTCATTCGAAAACACTCCCTGAGAGCTTTCCAATGAATACCTATGTGAGGGGTCGCAGTGTTAGTGCCAGCGTTAGTGCAAGTTTCAGTGTTGGTGTTGGTGTTAGTGTTGGTGTTGGTGTTAGTGACAGATTCCTGCCTTGCTGCTGACGGGATGGCACCCTGATCCATAGCTGCATGACAAAACAAGATGCAAAAACGAAGGACATGAAGGATATACATGTGTACAATGTATGACGATAAACCACTGTTTGCACATCACCAAAAGTGTACTGATCCAGACAAACTGCCGTCAGACAAAATATCAATTATCCTTATCTTCTGGCTAGTTGAAATTTTTATGGCCCTGATATATCTGGCTTTGTTGAAAATTTATGATTTTATTAATTCGTCTGTGACTTTTACATTCCATAAAACAAAAGGATAGGATCATGTAGTTATCGTGTATACACAGTATTGTGTACGGAATACCATTACTGAACATCTATGTCTTACGTCACGCTATAGCGCATCAGTTCTCAAGGTCAGACAACTTCAATGCCATTTATTGGGTGCAGCTATCAGGAAGTTTTACCGAGTGTGATTGTGGTGTAAATTTCCTTGCGTTCTCTGCCAACCAATGAGGAACCGGCAGAACTAATCGACGAGAGGTCAAGTCATGACTGAGAAACATGCCAATCTTGAATTGGAGGAAAAGCCTTCATCGTTCGCTTCCATAAGTTTAGACTCGGGACCCAGTCGTTGTGTCGCTCCGGCCGCCGCACTCCACTCCACAAACGACTGGGAAAGCAGGCTGCAAAATCAGCGGCTAGCGTACCGACAACAACAACGACCATCTCGACCAATGAAATTGCCCGAAAGCAATCTACTAGGGGAAATCTGGCACACTTTTGATTGGTTGTTATTAATGAAATTTACCAGAGCCTCTCGCCCGTCTAGAAACTTTTCAAAGTCACTAGGCTAGGCTAGCAGGATATTTTTTTATCCGTAAGTACTGCTTATCGCACACAACATCGAATTAGGCACCGGGATACCGTCCTTGACCTCGAAGAAAGTTGCGATATATAATCAGCTGGTTTGACATCTTGCAAAGAGCAGACGACGGCCGTTGAAGACGCAGTTTCTGATTGGCTGAACTCATTCACATCCGTTGTTGTTGTCGGTACGCTAGCCGCTGATTTTGCAGCCTGCTTTCCCAGTCGTTTGTGGAGGTGCGGCGGCCGGAGCGACACAACGACTGGGTCCCGAGTCTACCATAAGTTAGGCTACCTTCAAGTGAAGCCGTTATTAACCGGCGTGTTTGTACCGTGTAGCTCTGTGTAATCGCTGCCACCAATCACGTATATCGGTGACTGGCGGTAGGTTGTAGGTTGCCATTTTGAAAGCCCACTATAAAACAGGAATGATCACACAATGGCCTGAACCGTTTCTAGTTCTGAGATGGCCCCTTGTAACGTCAATTGCTTTGCACCTTTGACCAGGTGAACAATAAAACAGATTGATGCTACTGATATCGATCGTCAATAATACCTAGGTTTACACATCATTTGAACCAAACTGACATGACACATGTTTCCCAATGAATCGTTACTGATTGACAAATTGAAATTATGATATGAAACGGTTTTTACTCATCAGGAACAGCAAATGAAACATTTCCGTCGACACAAATCTGTGCATGCCATGTCATATGTAGCCCGGTTATTGAATGTTGATGAAATTTCAAAGGCTTGCTTTATATTAAATAATGATTAGGTCTTGTTTGCTGACGCATCAATATTGGAGACTTTACTGCCGTTAGAGGCCGCCTGTTAGCGGTCCTGGAACGTCACAAAATTTGACGTCACGTCGTAAGCCGTGGCCTCCTCGTCATGGCGTACATTTATTCTCTGTGACGTCAAATTTCATGACGTTCTAGGACCGCTAACTCGTGGTGCCCTCTAACGGCAGTACAGTCTCCCATTGAATTTTATAGCGTTGTTGCAATGTTTTTTTCTAATTCTAATGATTTTCGAATGTTCGATATGGCCTAAAGTGATTTTTACCGGGTCACCTTTACTTTTTTCGACGAGATCAGATGGCAAGCCAGGAAGAGTAGACATGAAATTACAAGGCAAACGCCAACATGTGAATCAATTGACAGTTGTCTTTTTGACCTGTTATTTATTGAAAACATAGCCTCCAGGGTAATTCAATCGAAAAGGTATTCTTTCTGTCATGATTCACCCCGCCCATAATGAGAACAGGTAGTTAAAGTTACAATATCTAGGGTCGTTTATTTCAACTTGCTTTGATAGATAAAACGACTGACTAATAACACTATGGTAAAACTGTTATAAAGCAGGATAAGTTGATTTATAACAGATCAGAAATTGTTGTATAACTTTCAAATGCTGTCACAATCGTGTACATTTTAAATGAATTCTTATTGGACCAATTTTCTGGTCAATATACATTCAAAGAATTTCCTGAACATCGGTTGTTTTATGGCAATAAGGTCTATATATTTGAGTTATAATTGTGAAGTTACCATCTTTTCACACCCTGGAGATCCATCACCAAGTTTCAGGCTAAGCCCACTCGTAATTACTATGTAAAAGGGAACGTGACTGAGTCGGCCTAGTGTGTGGGGATTTAAGGTCATGGGCCCTGTTTCATAAAGTGACTTTAAGCTAATGGCACCTTTAATCAAATGGAAAATGCATTGAAGTTATTGGTACCATTAGCTTAAAGTCGCTTTATGAAACAGGGGCATGGCCTTTGATCATCAGACCTCAGGATGAACTCTAGGTGATCGATTACAGGTAGATTATGAAATCCGATTAATAAATCAACACGTCCAATCACCCTCCATTGTTGTCTTTGAAAGCATCAGCTATAACCGCCAATCGGTTCAGGTTAGACTTTGTTGGGGGTCTGGTCAGTGTAGTACGTGGTCATTATGCTTGGCGACCGATGTGATGGGTGTGAGACGACGTTGCATAAAATTGACCAGGATTGGAAAACGATAGAGTGAAGAGAAAGGAGTCAGTTTTGCATGTTACAAAACACACACTTGTACGTTGAGGTGTCAATGATTGACCATGTTGAGTACTTTCACAGGGCCGTATTCTAGAAGCTTCCTTAAAGCCGCCCATACACGGCGCAATATTATTGCACAATATGGGGCCCAAATGGGTGGTCGTGTGCTTCTAGCACGATAATTAGAAGAAAGATTGACAATGATATTGCCCATTGTGATCCTCATATTGTGCAATAATATTGATCGTGTATGGGCAGCTTTAGTGTAAGGTCGACCTTAATCTTTTGTATTCTACATGTACCCTGCAAACAATAGCTAAAGGTCGACCTTACACTTGAAGAAGCTTCTAGAATACGGGCCACAGTCTTTTTCCAGGGTCGACCTTTAGCCTTTCTACGGGAGAGGTTTCTCCCGCAAGTTGGGAAACTCATCTTTTGTCGTACGCCGAGAGGAAACGAACAACGAAGACAACATTGACTCGCTCATTGAGAGCCAATGGGTGATTTGAATAAAAGCTAGAAAATGCTTTTACTTAATATTTGTACAGCATATCCTACTGAATTTGAATTGCAAAATCCAAGTAAAAGCATTTACTTGTCTTTATTCATGGCCAGTGTCCCGAGAAGTCTCTCCGTGGATGGGCACGTTTAGTATTCGTGGCCAGCGTCAAAAATATCCTCAACTCGAGCTCTCCGAGGTAAAGCATAAAATCAATGATTTGAAGTCAAACTGACGGCTGCATCATTCATGTTGTAACAATCAGAGAGGTAACACGGTCGTCATTGACGCTGTCTGCTGGTGGCTTATCGAACCACAGGCTGTTTAGTGACTTATCGCTTTCGTCAACTGTGACAGTTATTTGGATGCGGATTTGAGTTTTTGTGATATCGGGATATTTCGTCCGTTCTGGCATTCCTTGATGGTTTCCTGTTGGGGAATGTGTAAGTACAACTTATTACGTTGTCAGTTGGACATTTCAACGCTTTTTGTTGGTCTTGTTCGTGATAAGTTTGATAACTTGAAGAGGCTTTGGCGAAGAATACTCTTCGCTTATTGTTAGGTTCTCAAGGAAACTAATAAGTGATTGTCGTAGGCCTGACTGAGTAGGTTACTTGTCATTGATGTTCTGGGTATATATCTAGTGGAACATTGCGCTGATGTCAGAAAAGTACAGTATAATTGCATGACGTAGAGAGTGACTGATACAATTTACGTCGAAATATAGGTCTGAAAGACAATCAAATGGTAGAGTAATGTGGAGGCACCCGTGTTTCCCAAGAGCATCGGCGAGTAGCTGTAATAATAGGGAGTTTAAGAAATCAAACGATAACGTTATCTTTACGACAACCTTATTTTTCATACTGCGAATTTAACAGATTATATATTGCATTTTCGATACTCCGTAATGTGAAATGTTTGAGTACGTCGAGTTATGGCTCGATATGGTAGATCCTCCCACAGTAGGGGTTGAGGCTCGCTCCTCTTCATCCACTCACATTGTTATGAAGAGTGAAGATGAATGAAGATGAGCGAGCCCAAAGCCCTGTTGCTGTTATGGGAGGCTGGTGCTGGTTATATGGGTGTATATGGGTGCTGTAAGTACTGAATTGTTTCATTCTCTTTGATAACCATATCGTGTTTTGTTGCCCACACTTGGAGCAATCATGAAGCAACCTCAGCTGAACATTTTAAGTAACGAATACCAAAAACCGAAGATTGACGATTCGTTCCTACTTGAAAATATCCTTGACAATATTGCCTATAAATTATAAACTAGCCACGTGCTTGAGTCATTTTAACCTTTTGGAAATCCTTGCCTCCCAAATTAAGAATTCTAAAACCCGTCATGTTCGGAGCTTGTTAAGTGTTACCCTTGAATTATTCCGATTCGACCATTGTTATGCAGCAGAGCACAAAATATTGGATTCTTTGAGAGCACTCCATTTGCACATAATATGTCACTGACGGCATATGTTTCAGAACTCACAGGAATGTTGTATTCCCGCCGGTTGTTGAGATGTCAGCCCACGAAGAGCCATCATTGTTGTTCCACATCAGGTTAAAATTCACCTTGAAAGTTAAACGGAGAAATATCATATGTTTCAAGTGCCTAAAGCGCTCATTTTAATCAATCCCATTTGCATATGATATGAAATAGGCAAGGAATATAAGAATTGACTGGCTACTTATTCCAAAATGTACGTAAGGTATCAACTGTTGTATCATTTTAAGGGGGATTCACCAGTTTGAAAATATATCTTCTAAAGAATTACGGTCGGACTTCTTCGGTGCAGCACGCTCGCTGCCTCCTTTTCAGTGGCGACGTCATAAACGCGACTTTAGAGTTTGGATGCTGGCAAGCACTTTGTAATACCCTGAACATTGTAAATCTTCAAGTAAAGGCGCTCCTCCACCTGAGAGTTTTCTCATGCACGTTACTGTCAATTGGTACTTCACCATCGTTGATTTCCTTACGACGTACGCTAAGACCTACGGCACAAATGTCTTCCTCTAGTTGTCCTGTTCTTGAGTTACCTATAGAGAGCCAACTTAAGCGAGAAAAATCTTAAGTGGAGCAGCGCTTTGGGGAAGTCTGCTGAACTCATGCTTACAATGCTTCACTAACTGAAGAAAAGTTGGTCCCATTGTCAGCCAATGATGTATCACAAGGATGTAATCTCTTCTCTGTGGTAGTATTCGCATCAGACCCCTATTCCCTGTGGTGTCAACGTGGATGACAAAAACCTCTGAGGTTGGGAGATATAAGACTTCAAAGTAAACAAGTGATTTGTAATTGAAGTTTACCTGCCTTTGGGAGTTGGAAGGTTGCTCTCTTCATGACAACACAAAACTGACTCGGTAAAGATATCATATCAAAGAAGATTCGTTGGCTTTTATTCATGCTGGGCTTTGGGCTTCGACTTTACTCGTCATATTTCAAAATGTTCAGAATAGTTCTCAAAGTAAACATGCCGACAGGAGTTGCCATTGAAACAAATATAAATGACTTTTAGATAAGATATTTTTGCTTCGTTTCTTTCTTTCATTACCTTGACAAATACCCGTAGCAGCGGTGTCTGAATCCTTGGCGGCCCCCACACACTGCAGGGCTCTGACTACCGGATGCTCACGGCGGGCTGAACTTTTCTATGACGGCGTTTCCCAATTTTGATTCTTGAAAGTTTAAGTTGGACTTTTTTTGTTTTCAACCAAGTTTGAAGTGGCGGTAACTTTTGAAATCTAGGCCTACCTTCATGGAGAACTAGAGGATCTTGGAGACGATCAACGAGAGTTGGGAAGCTTTGAGGATATTTGTGACTATAATGTTGGGGAGAGTCACAAAAATTACCCAAGACTGAGTGTGATACAAGCAGGCTCGCGTATACCCTGCGGTGGTATTCAACTGTCGAGTCATTTCTTCGTAAGTAGTTCTTCATCACAGTAGTCAGTAGATTTAGATCGAGAAATCTCCAGTGTTGGAGCAAGAGACATGTCCCAGCGATCCTGTTGTTACGTGGCATCGTACAACTTTTGTGGACGTGGAAAGATTCAGCGAGTTTTCTCCACCACCGCAGGGCACACGCGAGACTACTGAATGTGATCTGTGCAAACTACTCCCGATACCTTCAATTTCTCTCCAGTAATCCAAGTCATGAAGTATGTGCAGAGACTGTTTTCTGATGATTTTGAAAACTTTACAACTTTCTTTTGGTAGAAAGATCACAACCGATGAACTTGCCTCTTTATAACTAATCGGGTCAGTGATATTCCGTTCTCAAGACAGATATGATGGATGATGAATTAATGACAGATTGACGAGGATTTTTTCAATGATTTTAGTTTTGATCATGTTTATCTTGTCTAACCACTAGTAACCCTCTAGAGAAAGAAGCCATCAATGACCTAGAAAGTCGGTAATGACTTATCTGGATTTCAGACTATTAAAAGACCATCACTCACTCAAAGATAATTCCTTATCTCGTTATGGCTCATCCATTGCGTGTGTTAAGCTGGAGATGATGTTTCGGTTTTTGATGGCCCTCTTGTCATGTTCATCTCAATCGTCCTCAGGGAGGCGCCAGCCCCACAAATCTTACTAACCCCTATCTAAAAATCAAATCTGAGATTGGAAGCAGTTTCGTTGTCCCCTATGAACTTGAAACTCCAGCACTTCTGAGAGAGGGTTCTTCTAGGCAGAGAGTTCAGACTGGCAAGGAAATGGTCAATTCATTTCCTGAGCTATAGCGGCTTTTATCGGCAAGAGATTTTTTTGGCAACGTTTCTTTTCCGAAAGCCTGGTACGCAAGGGTCCTAAACCTGGGTTCATGTTTGCTCTACACTCTTAGCCGAAAAGGTTCTTTGGTGCTACACCAGGAGAACCCTCTGATTTAAGAACCCTCGGGTTGTTTAAGAACCTTTAGTGGTTTCAGATAGAACCTTTCCCTCAGAAAAGGGTTCTAACTGGAACCTTTATGGGTTCTTTGGCAACAGAAAGGTTCTATATGGAACCCTTTCGGGTTCTTCACAGAAGGTTCTATATAGAACCTTGGGGTTCCTCTGGTGTAGCACAAAGAACCCCTAAAGAACCTTTTTGGCTAAGAGTGTAACACGATGTTTCCCCAGAACGCCATGAGGATGAGGACTTTATCATGGGTTGTTAGTGGTCGCTCCCTTCGTCACCGCACACGAACTGTGCGACGTCGGGAAGCAGCGGACACAAAATACGCCGACGTAGGGAGGAGCGCTGAGAACCACTGATTCCCTCCGTATAGTCCGACATGCACATTGTACACACATAGAAAGGATGAAAAGTAGGGAGTTTCGTTATCGCCAGTAGACGAGGACGACATTTAGGTGACGATGTTCTAATGTCCGAGTACCGTACCCAACAAAAGCGTCGTCGTTGGCCTAACCGAGCAGTTGCATAAACTCATGCCCTAGCAAAAGATTGGCAAACACTTGTTGCGCTGAATACAATGTACATTCTAAAAAATGGTTGTTTAATCATCAAATGTTCACATACGGCATTGGTAGACATTCAATAAAAGCAGCTGGCTTCGGTGAAGCACATACATGTAGGGTTGCGAACTTTCTGAAAATGGCTGTGGAAGCATGTTACGTACAAGGCGGGGTTGCAAAGTATGAGAATGGAATGGTGGGCCTACATCTGATTGCACTATAGCAGACCCTTGTTATGCTAAAAAATCAGTATTTGAATTGGAGTGTTTGATCAATCATGGATATATTAACAGTCGCTACTTGAGACCTCCCCTCCCACGCTGAAGCAGACACTAACTATGGCGATCAATAATAATAATGGAATACATTGTGCACATACAGGTTTGATTCAAATCAGCTTTTTTCTTATTTCATCGTCTCTTTTATCAAATTTTTTCTTGTGAACGAAGTCACCCTGGGCGATCGCGATACCCACTCGACGCGGAGGTTCACCAACTAGCCGCGTCATTCTGCATGAAATTCACCCGTGAACGCAGTACTTTGTGAGGGCAATTGCAGAAAAACGAGACACCATTTGCCATATATGAAACATCCAAAAGTGCAGGCATCGCAATTTCAGCGGCAGATTATATTCATGATGACTACCGTGATCCAAAGCGCAAAATGCACCCAAATTTTAACAACCGACTCTGAAACCGAAAAACTACTTCGTTCCAAATTAGTGTAGCATGTTTAAATCATTGATCATCTCGTTAGGGAAGGTTTTTCCACTTTCATTTCATTGTTAGCACGTTCCTGATTGCTTCCAACACCTGACCTGATCTACTCCGCGAAGCTTTTTAATATACTCCGCGAAGCGTTTTTCAGTAGTTTAAGTTGACTGCCTGGTAGGCCCTATCCCGTTTCCAGATCTTAAAACCTCATGTTACAAAACAAACACTGTTATTTCATGAGAATTGCTTTCATCCCTCTAAACAACCGTCGGAAATGTCCAAACTTATTGGAACGTACAACGAAATGGCACTCCCAAATCTCTCAAATCAGGAAGATAATGAAAAAAGCCATCAACTATACGTATAGATATGATTATCTTATTATATATGAAGGTTTCTGGTTCCAAAGGGATCATCACCACATACAAACTGATGATAAATCATTAGATTAATGTACATGATCATCATTTACAGGTGAAACCGCGATCAAGGAACGATGATTTTCAAAGAATGGTCTTCAATTAATGTAGACATAAATCACTCTTAATGGGATCCCTTCTCTCCTGTTGGATTAGAAGTAATCCATTCCCGTTTTCATATCTGGTCGTCTCACGTGACTGGACCAAGATCCCAATGATGAAGCAAATGGGTGAACACCAGTGATATATATAAGTAACACACGATTGATGTCAACATGGTGTTGTAGGCAAAAAGACGACTCGCTATCTGTTGCCTGACATCAAAAATAGATAAGCGAGCGGGATACTACAGAGTAGGGAGTTTTCGCAAAGCCCCCGAAACGCTAACACGAACGCCAATCCCATTGTTTGATACCTCGAAGAGAGCAGCAAACAATAGGATAGACGTTCGCGTCGGCGTTTCGGGGGCTTTGCGAAAACTCTCTAGTAACAGCGAACCGCCCGAATGACGTTGGACTATAGTCAGTTACATTGTGTTTGTCCGACCCTGCTTTTGTTCTGTCTCATCTTAACGATGGATGTGGTCACTCAGTAAGCTGGGTTGTTATCTAATGTTCGTCCGACATTTGATGGTAAAAATAAAAACCAGGCCGTGTACTTCTCAAGTAGGCAATATTAGCCTACCTCATGACTTTGAATCTCGAGGTTATACAGCTTGTACATGTATTTTCCAACTGAATGGACCTAAATCCAAACACTGGTCCGTAGAATTGGTTACAAATTAGGGAGTTTTCGCAAAGTCCCCGAAACGCCAACGCGAACGCCAAACCCATGCATCTTCGATGCCACGAAGAGAGTTCCGAACAAGGATTGACGTTCGCGTTGGCGTTTCGGTGGCTTTGCGAAAACTCTATTATTTCCACACCCCCGAAATACTATTTCGTGGCATGAATTCCATAACACTACCGAGACACATTTATGACAACGTTTTCTACCCAGTACGACCATGCCCCAGCTGCCGGTAGAGAACCCTTGATGCAAACGTGTGTCTTAATTAGCCATCCATTCATCAACGTCACTCCGCGTGTCGACCAACGTTACTTGCACGGCAAATGTCAGATGTTACCGTGGTTAATTATCCTCAGACCCGATCTTTCCAGTTGTAATTAACACACGCAGGCTACCTTTATTAACAACTTGTCTGGCGTGAAAGGTACAGAGGTAGGATACAAGGTGTAATGCTCCCCTGTCTTGTCTTCTCATTTCGTCCCTCTAAATGTCAGGGATAGGGTTGGATAAGTGTTAGTTACAGAGAGGCACAAACTGTTAACATGGTTAATGTCGTCCAAACTAGTGTACCCAGGTTACGGAGTTAGGATGGTTAGCGGTGACGGTTAGGGTCAGGACTATGTTTAGGATTAGGGGAGGGGTCAGTGACAAGGGTTGAGGGTCAGGGTTGGGGTTAGGGTTAGGGGCTTGGGCTACGAATTAGTGTGTAGGATCAGGACTGGACGACATTCACCAAATCAGCATTACAGAGTTTGTAAGAGGGGCGAAATGGGAGTAAGCCATCTTGTGTGTAGACCAGCGTCGAGTGCGAAATCATCGGAACCAATCAGAATACATGTTACTCACTAACGAGTAGAATGATTGGCTGATGGGAAAGGTCACGGCTGGGGTCAGCCTTATATCATTACAGAGAGGACACACGTCCGATGATTAGACAGCGACAGCACTCTGTATGTTCTACAGCGTATTTACCTCTCCACTGATGAAACATTTAAACATATCGATTCTCATAATGATAAATTTTCTTGCCAAAGACAAAAAAGTCATTTATTGAAATAGATTGCACATTTTCTGCAAACTGATTCCATGACGTTTGAAGCAGTCAGATTTCATTTCATCGATTCGCCATCATCATAGTGATTTAGAATAATGGGAATGAAAGCAATCATTAATAGGAAAGATCGGTGTTATGAAACTTTTCTTGTAAATTTTTTCATTCTGTGATTCTTTTGGTTCTTTTGTGCTGCATTTCTCTACCATGTTGCTTACCCGCCAGTCTGTCACCGCCCTGGCTTTCCATTCACGCGATTTTCCAGCGGCAAACGTTCGAATTGTCCGCGGACACGGGACAAAGATTTTGCGCGTTTGTCGCTCGAAAATCGCTTGAATGGAAAGCCAGCCTGACGTGGAGCAGCGCACCTGCTTTAGAATCTCTGCACGAAATGAAACCAAATTTTCATGACAACCTTTCTTACAGCCTTTCCGACAGCAACACAAAACGTGGAAGAACTCTGTAACGACGCCACCATTAATCTTGTTAACTGGATTAAAATTCACTTTGTAGAAGTTGTCGACGCAGTCGGTTACAAAATGTTTTCGTTGTCCTATGGTTCGAGGTAATTAATCATAAACAATTGGACAGCTAGGGTTTATTTTCTGGTGCTTAGGAAAGCTTTATCATTATTATGTTTGATATGAGAACTTTTTTGATGAATTATTGATTGATTGTTGTTGAAAGTTTGATTGATTTTGTGGCCAAGGGCTGTTGTTTATGTGAAATCAATGTCGGTATTGTTTTATTGTGATTTATTGATATCTAAGCTCACTCTTTGAAGGTCGGTATTTCACTCATATTTGCCAGTAGCAACTTATTCAACTCAAATATTTGAAGAATTTGTATGACATCGCATTCAAAGTACATGTGGCCTTTCCTGATCCAGCAAGCGTCTCGCTCATCCATGGCCCGTCCTTCTCACCATCACTGTCGTCATCGGTCATCATGCAACAAGACCTGCGATTNGCTTTAGGCTGGCTTTCCATTCACGCGATTTTCCAGCGACAAACGTTCGAATTGTCGTCGGACACGGACAAAGATTTTGCGCGTTTGTCGCTCGAAAATCGCTTGAATGGAAAGCCAGCCTCACGTGGAGCAGCGTACCTGCTTTAGAATCTCTGCACGAAATGAAACCACATTTTCATGCCAACCTTTCTTACCAGCCTTTCCGACAGCAACACAAAACGTAGAAGAACTCTGTAACGACGCCACCATTAATCTTGTTAACTGGATTAAAATTCACTTTGTAGAAGTTGTCGACGCAGTCGGTTACAAATGTTTTCGTTGTCCTATGGTTAGAGGTAATTAATCATAAACAATTGGACAGCTAGGGTTTATTTTCTGGTGCTTAGGAAAGCTTTATCATTATTATGTTTGATATGAGAACTTTTTTGATGAATTATTGATTGATTGTTGTTGAAAGTTTGATTGATTTTGTGGCCAAGGGCTGTTGTTTATGTGAAATCAATGTCGGTATTGTTTTATTGTGATTTATTGATATCTAAGCTCACTCTTTGAAGGTCGGTATTTCACTCATATTTGCCAGTAGCAACTTATTCAACTCAAATATTTGAAGAATTTGTATGACATCGCATTCAAAGTACATGTGGCCTTTCCTGATCCAGCAAGCGTCTCGCTCATCCATGGCCCGTCCTTCTCACCATCACTGTCGTCATCGGTCATCATGCAACAAGACCTGCGATTCTGATTGGTCAAATATCATCCACTTTGACGCAAAACTAACCAATCACAGCAGAGAAGCCGTCCAAGTTGTGAAACTAAATGACGATGTGTTGTCCATCCAAAAACAACAAAATTCCAAGTAAATGAATTAATGTTTCCCTTTCTCTGTTGGGTATGGCCCTCTTGTGGCTTTTCTTCAATCACAGCCCCATCAATAACCGTGTAGAACAAGCAGATTCTGACAGGAGTTAATTAAAGTGGGTCTCGGCATGTTTGTTTGTAAGATGGATGAAGTTGGGTCAGTCGTGATTGTTGTGTCAAAATTTGCAGGAAATTTTCCCTCTGGGGTGGGTGGCCGTCATTACAAACACCTTAACCCATCATGGTTCATCCATCTTTCATTGTTTTTCAGCTCCCATCCTCAATCACCCACTTGACTTCTTCAGGCATCTGTGACTTCATACCCCTGAATCTACAGCACAGCTTTTGAGGAAACGTCATTGGATTAAACGATCATCACATATTTCCGGGCCTTTTTACCTCCCCACACTACATTTCTCCATCTTCTGACAGAAACTATCACTTGACCCTGACAAAGACCTTGACCTATTAATAATCGGGTCCGACCTTGAACTTCCATATTTGTAACTTGTTAATTTCCTGTTGTCGTGCACTAATCATGTCCATCTTCTTCCTGTTTTTAGGATATTGATGATCACACATTGAATGAAAACCTTGAAATCTGACATCAAGATCCGTCGACCCCATAACTTCAAATACCCCAACATCCGATTCATCGGATAATTAGGACAAACTAACAACAAATAAAATAGACACATCATCAAAATGTCAAAGCGAGATGTCATCGCTGACTCCATTTGATGTCGAATAATATGTTTCAGGAGGCAAAACATGGACATTTTGCCAAATATTTTTTCAACCGATACAACCTCCGTACCAATTATGTGTAAAAGCACCCTCGCTAATTATTAGCTTTTGTCGTCGTATTCACGAAATGTCATGTTTTAGTGATCTTGCAATGTTTCTGGTACTGTAATTGTGGTAATCAGTGCTGTAATTAGAACGAAGGAGATTGCCATGGTGAGATGTTAAAGGGACTATGATTCTTGTCAAACTCGATTTAGGGTCTCCTCATATACCACCACGCCGGAATGGTTGAGAAAGGAAGAGTGCTTTACATGGCTAATACTCATAGTTATCTGTGTTTTCTTTTTCAGATTTGACATTCATTCCGAAGTCGACTTCTGAAAGCAACAGAAAAAGTCAAACAAGTAAATAGGAGGACTTGACGGCGTATTCGTGACAGATTCAAGAAGAGGCGGATTCTACCATCAAGTCCAAGGAAGAGGAGAGAGGTACCTTCTGGATAAAAAAAACGACTGGTGTTTAACTTTCATGAGGTTCCGGAGTTACACCGGGGTGTTCAGGATTTTGATCACTTAAGTTTGTGAATATCTCCTGCAGCGATAGATACCATTCGAGGTTTGAGTAAAATTTTGTGTTTCAGTTCGAGAGAAGGTTTGACATATTGGGATACATTGTCTAATGGTTTACGCTTTCTTCCGTGTTTTGTCGATGACATTTGTGAAGGATAGGTAACTGTCCGAGAAAACGGGATCCGATGTGAGATTTTCGAATAAGTTGGATTCAAAGGAACAGGCAGGATGAGTCACGAGTCTGTCAAGTACAGGAACGTAAACGCGAGTGGGTTCGAGTATACCCAACTGCTTAACACAACCATAGTCCCATTGCAAGAAAGTCGGAACGAAAGCGGAGAGGTCGAGTTAACTGGTTTGTTGATATTCAGTCGGGAATATCAAAAGTACCATGGCTATTTCAGTGCTATCGTGTGCGCCTTCGGAATATTTGCCAACTTGGCAAATATCATTATTTTGACACGCAAAAATATGATATCGTCAACGAATTGGATTTTAATGTGGCTTGCCGTAGCCGATCTGCTGACGATGATGTCTTATTTCCCAGTGTCCATTCACTTTTATTGCATGCGTGAACCTGATTTAGTGTTCCCGCAAACTCGCAGCATCGAGTGGATTCGTTTTTTACTTTTTCACAGCAGTTTCACAATCGTATGCCACACCATTGCCATCTGGCTAACTATCATACTCGCCATCTTCCGATACATATACATCTGTTTTCCAACGGAAGGTTCCAAGCTTTGCACCCTACAACGAGCAAAGCTGGCGATTTTTCTCGTCTGTTTCTCTACCGTGGTCGTCTGTGTTCCAAATTTTATGATAAACGATATCTCGATGGACAGAAACGACACTCGCCCAGTTTACACCATCTTACTGACTGATGTTGCCAAGAAATACGTTATTATCCAGAAAATAAACTATTGGATACAGGCAATAATTATCAAACTAATCCCCTGCGTTCTGCTGACATGTTTGACAATTATGCTAATTTCAGCAATGCACAATGCGAACAAGCGACGCCAGAAGTTAAAATCTCAGGGTCGCAAGGATGATTCAGACCGAGCGAGGGAACATAACCGTACCACCGGCATGTTGTTGGCGATCGTCGTTCTCTTTCTCATCACCGAACTTCCACAGGGCATCATAACATTGCTAAACAGCTTTGACAATAAGTGGTACGCTGACGTCTACCTGCCACTAGGTGATCTATGGGACATCATGGCGCTGTTAAATAACTCAATAAACTTCGTGTTATATTGTACAATGAGTCGAATATTTCGCGAAACTTTTGTGAAAGTCTTCTGCGGATGTTGTCCAGAACGTCGGCCCGGTTGGCTAAAGCTGCGGACATTCGAACATAAAAATGTAAATAACGATCCAACCACCGCAAGTACCACTACAAGTAGTATTTAGTCATACAGAAGTTTGCTCAATGCTACTTTGACTCAGTAGGGGAATCAACATGGTGCTGTTTTCAACTCATTTTTCGAGGTAGTTTTGGCAACGACAAAGTTTGTTGTTGTGTTGCGTGTAGTCAACAAAAGATTAAAGAACCACGAAGGTTGATTAAAGCCCATTGTGTGTCGAATCTTAAGGTGGTGACAGACTGGTGTGTAAGCAACGCGTCGGGAAAGCGTTCAACCAATCAGGGAGACGGTAACACGGCAGGAAACACCTACCGAAGAATCTGATTGGCGGAACGCCTGCAGGAAACGCCGGTCTGTCACCGACTTTAGTCAATTCAAACCTATTCTGTGGTTGCGACACACACTGCAAAGAATGACGGCCAGGCCGCGTGGAAAAGTGTATGTTTGATCGTTTTCCCATCATTGCATGAAAGCACAGATGAACTTTTTGAATATTTCATCTACTTTTATCTGTACTTTGCAGGGAATTCCTTTGAAGTCAATGAACTCTGGACACCACCACTCCAAGGGCCACGAGTATAACGACAACCTCACTGCTAGTTCACGACTGCATGCTGACGAATGAATGAACAACACCGTTTCTAACGGCGATACCACCAAGAGCCACATATGTGTTGATGATCACACTAGATCCTATAAAGTGATGATCACACTAGATCCTATAAAGTGGCGATGTCTTCCAAGTTGTCAACAAACCAAGTTCCTTTCTCCGAAGTTTTTTTCATGCCATAGGAGCAGTCAGCCGCGCATATTGCCAACAGATGGCAGCAAAGTTCTAACGGACCAATGTACAGGAAAATCTACGTGATTGCTGCTCGATCAATAATGACTGGGTCCGCTATGTGCATTGAATTGGGCCGTAGTGACACCTATCGGTCAGCTCGCTGCCAGCTCCTATTGCTACAACCTGTCCATCACACCTGTCCAGAGGAAGTCGGTGAAAAAACGGTTGTCTACAGCAAGCGACCTTGGCAGTGTCGATTGAGGCGGCAAGTGCAACAAGTAACGATGCCTGTTCAGCAGCAACTTCATTTCTTCAGATGAAACAAGACGAAAGATGGCGCTACAGTAGCCGCCATAACTACGCGATTGCCTATAGGCCTACATTGTATGTATTGAGGCCCACACTGAAGTTCCTTGTTTGTGTGTTCAGTATGTTTCTGACCTGAATGTCGTGTGCTGTGTGTGTGCGTGGTGCGTGGATATGGATTGGCATCAAACAGTCTGCATCCCAGAGTCTGGAGTGACAAGAGAGTGTCAGGCAAGGGACTTCAGCTCTAGCTTGAAGTGGTCGCTCTGCATGATCCCATGCCCTAATGTGACCCTAACATTTTGTTCGTACATTTCAACTGCAATCCTCGCCTCCTGGCGGTAGTGCCGGTGATTGCATTAGCCCTTTGATTTCTGTGAATTTGTGATACGTAAGTCGAGGCAACCTGCTTTATCATTGTCCTGTGTCATGGAGTTGGTGCTCATTGAACTGGGGGTCAGTCTTGTTACCGCTGGCCAGATACGGTGCCTGTGATGGGAAAGGATTGTTGGAAAAGGGGAAGTCTTTGACGATTCTACCGCAAAATGGATAACCCGATCTCTTTCTTTGGAATACTGGAGGATGGGCGGGGGGGGGGGGTGTCGTAGGTGAAATCAAAAGTAGATAGGCTCGCTTATCTATTTTTGGTGCCATACAATCTGCACTGACATCAGTGCGTTGATTTACAACTTGTACATAATACTTCATAAGCTGTGCAATAGAAGTATCTAAGATTCAAATGAGCCTGTTTTATAATAATATACAGTGTAATCTACACATGGGCATTTAATAATATGATGTATGATAGCTACCTGTCGAAGACAGATTGAATGTAAAAATCGAGTATTGTACATAGTGTGTTCATGTTTATATCAAATACCCTCATTGGCAAACGAATGTGCTTTACCACTGTGTGAATATTTGTTAAGTTGCAAAATAACTTAATCCTTTGGCTTTAATAAAAGATTAGAGAAGGGCTACATAACCCATGAAGGAGTTTGAAAGTTTTACCAGAAGTGGTATTTGCCCTTTCACTATTGTCCACATGTCCTGCCTGGTTATGGCAATGGTAGGCCTATTTTCGTCATACCATACCTGTTATTTCGGCACGTACATCAGAGTTGGGCACTACTTGAATGAAAGAAGCTATACGACAGGAAAGCTTTTTTGCGTCCTTTTTTCTGTGGAGGTGGCTCCGAGATTGGTAGTCGGCCTTATTTTGGAGCAGGCATTTACGATGAGACAGAGAGAGAGAGTGAGAGATGGTAGATGACTGATGATGTGTGTAGGTGTGTTGCTGTGTGAGTGAAGTGAGGCTCAGATGGATGTTTGGTTGGAAAAACCAAGCAAGGGTG
>NMRB01003050.1:16884-36780 GCA_002633025.1 Notospermus geniculatus
CGTCTATGACAAACATAAATCATGACCCTATCAGTTGGCTCGTTGACCGAGTGGATAGAGCGGTGGATTACAAATCAGACGGTCGACGGTTCGAATCCCGTCTAAGTGACTACAATTTTTTTTCTTTGAGTAGTGTAAGAGGTATCCGGAGATGTTGACAGCTCTGTTGCCTGAAGGCAAATAAGGTGGCGCCCTCCTGGCGTCGTGGGGTGTATCATGTTCTGAGCCTTCGTTTGAGGTGTTCGCAGGGCGTTTGCAATTCTCTTGCTCGTCGCATGGGGGCTTTTTGTTCGTTCACGTCAGCTTTAAAAACGAAATATGAAAACATGAAAATGACAAAATCTTCATGTGATACTGGATCGCTCTGTCCTTTTCACGATAATATGAAGCCTGATGATGAGGAAGGATTTACAAGAAAAAAAATTGAAAAATATCAACTGCGAAGAAAGATATTTGATATTATCGAAAATTATCAAAAACTGAAAAAGTGAGATTTTGCATGAGATTACGCTGCTGATGTAAAGCTGTAATCCCATGTGTGCCACCATGCCAGTTTCATCCAATGAAAAGCCACAGTTATCAAGATAATTGAACTTTCCTTAAAAAAACTCGATTTTTGACAAAATTGGGCATTTTTCATGTACGTGTATGGTATGTCAGTCCTTTCCCTTGTGCACGCCTGGCACAAGCAAGGCGCAAATGTTGGTAAATGGTTGAGCCAAATTTGGTACAAAATTGGCTGGAGGTTGCCAAAGGTTGCTATACCGTCAGTCATAGGTTGACAATGGTTGGGTCAATGGGTAGCACAACGTTGGCTTGAGGTTGCTAAAGGTTGCTATAGCGTCAGTTAAAGGTTGACAAATAGTAGGTTGGGCCAATGTTGGCACAACGTTGACCGGAGGTTGTTAAAAGGTTGGCTCCAACGTCAATAAAAGGTTAGTAAATGTTGGCTAATGTTGGCACAACGTTGGTTAGAGGTTGCCAAAGGTCTGTATAATGTCAATCAAAGGTTGGCGAATGGTTGGGCCAATGTCAAAACTTGCCTAAAAATAACCTTGGCCCAACGTACACCCTTAGTCAAAAGTAAATAGACAGTGACTAAATTCATTATTTCTTTTGATATTAACGAAACGCATTTTTTCTTTTTATACTCACTCATAACAACTGCTTCGGCACCTCTTTCCACCGAAATGACCTACATGTACACTGTCAAATCGTCGGACGCTGGCGTCCGATTCTGAACACTATCGTATATTGGCCTAGCAGAAACACTAAAATACATATTTTTCCTAGAAAGTGATGTATTTTGTTCAAGAAATTAATTTCAAGAGAAAAAATTACTTCGGCAAACCACAGTGTGTACATGTAAGTTATTGACTGAAACAAATGTCACTTTAACACGTCCGTTCAACTTTTGAACACATGGACATGTTCTGGTGTTCCATAAGTGTTTCATTCGAGGTGTTCTACTGGTGTTCTAAGATATCACACTGGTGTTCTAAATGGTCCATTTTGGAGGGTTCTCCCACAGCAAAGAACCCTTTTAGAACCTTTTTTTCTAAGAGTGTACAGGAGTGTACCCCACCACAGTAAAGAACCCTTTTAGAACCTTTTTTTCTAAGAGTGTACAGGAGTGTACCCCACCACTACAAAAAGAGTAGAAACTCCTGCCCAATAATGTAAAGCCGAATTTCATGTATGTAATACATGAAAGACATATGGTGGCAACACATAATCTTATTAGTGTATCCCTCAGTTCCTTCATCGTTCGCAGTTAAACCTTTATGTTTGATTCCATTATGCTGAAAGACATAAAAAGACATAAAAGATGACTCACCCAACAGCCGCGTAGAATGCTGCAACACCTAACTCTGTCACTACACACGAGGAGAGCAAAATGGAATGCTTCTTAAGAAGTGACAATAAGATGCACAACTACCGATACCAAGCAAGTCGACCAAATTCAAATTGGAAATGTGAAAAAATTCAAAATAATGAATGATGCTTCCCAATCAATTAGGCCTTTGAGTGCAGCTAAAGTGTCATCGTCACCCGTCAAGTAATGGTCGGATCCATCCCACAACTTCGATAATTGGAGTTTCTGCTGCACGTCTGTTAGAAGTAATGTATACAGTAGAAGAGGTCCTGAACGAAATTTGATACTAGTATGCTGGCGCCGTATGTTGGGATATGCTGCTATAGCCCTTTTTACACTACGCAGAAATGTGAAAAAATTCAAAATAATGAATGATGCTTCCGAATCAATTACGCCTTTGAGTGTAGCTAAAGTGTCATCGTCACCCGTCAAGTTACGGTTGGATCCATCGAATCTTCGATAATTGGAGTTTCTGTTTGCACGTCTGTTACATGTAGAAGTCAATGTATACAGTCGAAGACGTCCTGAACGAAATTTGATATGCTGGTGCCCTATGGTGGGATACCGGTAGGCTATAGCCCTTTTTACACTACGCAGAAATTTGTACGCAGAAATTTGGCCTGGATGAACCGTGCCGTGCTCGGCCCGGGTCAGGCCCGCCTCAGAATGACCGTTTACACTGAAGTGGGGTAATTTGGGCACTCGGGTAATATGGGCACTCTACCAATTTTGGCTGCCTGCTGTGGTAGGGGTGTCCACAAAATCGCTCATACAGGAACTTGTGAATGGGGTATTGGTTCACTAGAGTGACCATAAGGCGGCCTTTACATAGAAGTATACGGTATACGAAAACGCCGGTTAACAATGGCTTCACGATCGTGAATCCTCGGGAAGCCTTTGCTGAACGGCGTTTTCGCATACCGTCTACTTCTATGTAAAGGAAGCCTTGGGCTGCAATCACATAGAACTACACGCTACACGTTCACGCCTGTTGACAGAGGCTTCACCGTCGCGAACCCTTTGTTAAACCTTTTGATAACAGGCGTGTACGTGTAGCGTGTAGCTTTATGTGATTGCAGCCTAATTATCATCCTTGATTTTCTTTCACGGTTTATGTTCGCGGATTTTCTCAGCCATGGTACAACCTTTCGAGGTGAAATTTGGAGGGGATGATTTTTGTATCATAAATGCGTGTCTGCGCCGTATTTGGTAAATATTTTCGCCTATTTTTTAGATATTAGAAATTTCAGAGCTTGAATAAGCTATTTTTCGCTGTTCCGCTCTAACTCGTGAAAGAGGAACAGAATTCCTTTGATATGTAAATATGACAGTATACACTAACAGCAGACAGCCAACCGTACGCCTTCGCCTAAAAGGGACTGGCCTAAATGGCATAAGCACAGGCAGAGCACTCTAGTGAAAAAACCCTATTGGTTGTCTTTGGCTTGACATTGCTTGTTTAGCAGCAGTCGGGAGCGTCGAAGTCATCCATCGTTATATGGGTTCTTCAGCGGGATCAGCCTGATCATGATTGCAAAGAATGACAGATAACAACGGCTCATCATAATACCATCTGGTCGACCGAGGATATCTCGGATACAAATAAAACCTAATCAATTATCAACTATTTCTACATTTATAGAAAATGTAAGTTGTCAAAGTAAATTATTAAATAAGCTTACAGTAAATCTCACCTTGAAACTGCCACCAGTACCCCTGGTTGAAGGCGATAAGGCGGTCATGGCCGGAAATCATTATTATTGCTTACTCGCATTTCCGAATACTATTTACCATTATCGAGAAATCAATGGCAGTCGTAGGGTGATAAGTTGAAAAGGTCAAGTTAGTTAGTTAGTTAGTTAGTCATTACCGGCGTCGTAGCCCTGTTGTGTTTTTGCCGGAGGTATGGAGTCCACAACAGGCTACAGTCCACCTGTGTGGGGTCTTTTACTTGCCCTGGCATAGACACTCACAGGCCCGTAGGAGCCGGGGGGCCGGGGGGTCCCGGGCCCCCCCCCCCACTTTTTTGCCAAAAAATACCTTGGCCCAAATGTCCATTTTATATGTCCATATTTTTGCTCTCAGATCCCAGGAAAATGCATCTAAAGCACTTAAATTGTCAAATTTTTCTGGGGGAGGACCCCCAATATTAATATTTCACAATTTTATGTGCCTTCGCCCGGAGTCGAACTCGCGCCGACCCATTACACGGTTGTTAGTCAAGCGCGCTAACCACTCGACCACCAGGCTTAGACAAGTAAACAGATTCAGACTTATACGACAGTCATGAGAGAGAAAACTCCTATTTCCCAATAACAAAACGCACAAAAAACTCCCCCAAACGATAATAGCAGTGAGTGGTTACACTACATAAATCCCCGTGCTTTCCCCGGGGATTTTGCGGTTACATCTACAGGTATAAATCGCCGAGTCTAAATAGACCCGTGTCTGAAATCCCCGTGCTCAACATACCAATAGGGTGAGAAACATTAACTGCTCAAGCGCATTATTTGCTCAGTTCAAAAATTCTTTCTACATGTAATTATTAATTAATTAAAGTTTGAAAAGAAATTTTGACAATCAGCGCCGGGTGTTCAATCAGAATAAACAACAGTGGCCTAATCAGCATGTCAAATTGAGCAATGAATGCGACTCACTTTGTTGAGGTTGACACTAGCTGCAGGCATGCTTGGGCAAGCGGACAGACTCGAAAATACAATAAACAGAAATGATTACATGATTTACCTACATTGTAACTGCTTGGTAATCAAGGCAACTATAAAACCGAAGCACTGTACCGGTCTCAGTGTATTTCCAAAATGGTTCATCTCTCGGATCACGCTCGACGACGTATAATTTTTCTGAGGGAAAATGAAAGATTGCAGTGGAAGACGATAAGTGAACGTCTCGCAGAAGAGGGTATCCCTGTAACGGCTATTAGTGTTGCGAAGTTCTACAGGAGGTACAAGACAACAGGAACGATCGTTAACGCTCCAAAATCAGGCCGAACTCGGAAGTGGAATGCAGATAACATCAAGCAAGAGATAGAGAGGGCCATGCGGGCAAATGATGAATGTACGTCGCCTCGTCTTCAGCAGCACATCCAAGCGACTCTGGGCATCGAGATACCACTCTCCACCTTGAGACGGATGCGGAAAGAACAAGGTTGGGTGATCACCGGCGTCAAATATTGCCAACCCATCCGGGAACCCAACAGAGTGAAACGGTTAGAATTCTGCACCGAAAGAATCGCAGCTGGAGACACGTTCGATGATGTCGTCTTTACAGGCACGTCATTGATACAAATGGGTTGTCACGGCGACATCAGCATTCGGAAGATCGGGGATGCATCGAAACCGACACCGAAACATGCACACAAATTTTGCCTCTGGGGCGGAATATCCAAACGGGGCACTACACCGATACTTATCTTCACTGGGGTAATGGATGCTGACTTCTACGTAAAAGAGATCCTCGGTGGGACGCTACAACTGTTCATCACGGAGATATTCGCTGACGAAAAATACAGGTTTATACAGGATGACGATCCCACGCATGTATGTAGATCGCGTTTGGCGGAGGAGTACATAACCGAGCAAAAAATCAACTGGTGGCCAACTGCTCCTGAGAGTCCAGACTTAAATCCCATCGAAAATGTTTGGGCTGACGTCAAGGACCATTTACGAACAAAAACGAAGCCAAAAACCATGGAAGAGCTGGCTACAGGGATTACAGACTTTTGGGATACTCTTACCCCAGAAAAATGTGCGAAGTATATTGGACATTTGCAAAAGGTCATGTCAGCTGTTGTGAAAAATGATGGAAAGGCCTCAGGTTTTTAAAGAGTTGTTGTAAAATTTGATACTGATTCTAGGTCTGTGCATGCACGTCTTTTACGGGGATTGCAGACTTTTGGGATACTCTTACCGCAGAAAAATGGACATTTGGAAAAAGTAAAGAGTTGTCGTAAAATTATATACTGATTCTAGGCCTGTGCATGCACGTCTTTGACTCAACCTGACTCGTTCTGCTGTTTGTGTATACTGAGGGTACTCTTACCCCAGAAAAATGTGCGAAGTATATTGGACATTTGCAAAACGTAATGCCAGCTATTGTGAAAAATGATGAAAAGGCATCAGGTTTTTAAAGAGTTGTAGTAAAATTTGATACTGATTCTAGGCCTGTGCATGCACGTCTTTTACAGGGATTGCAGACTTTTGGGACACTCGAACCGCAGAAAAATGTGCGAAGTAAATGTTAGGCCCTATTGGACATTTGAAAAAAGTAAAGAGTTGTCGTAAAATTTCATACTAGGCCTGTGCATGCACGTCTTTGACATGACTCAACCTGACTCGCTCTGCTGTTTGTGTATACCGAGTAAATGATAGGGATTAAAGACTTTTAAGCCACATGTTCCCAGAAAAATGTGCGAAGTACATGCATGTATATTGGACATGTGCAAAAAAAGTAATGCCAGCTATTGTAAAAGATGAGGGAAAGGCCTCAGGTTTTTAAAAAGTTGTAGTAAAATTTGATGCTGATTCTAGGCCTACAGTATATAGGCCTATATGCGCGTCTTTGACAGGACTCAACCTGACTCACGACTCGTTCTGCCGTTTTTGTAAATAAATAATAGCAAATGACATCACATTTGTTTTCTTACCGGTAGCTGTGAAGAAAAGCAGGGAGAAGCCAACTCTGCATCAACAAAGAATAATCAAATCGCTGCAATGAGTGAATATTCACATGCAACTTTAAAAAAACATACTCTAAACTCCCACTTACCTGTCCCATTCCTGGGCCCAGTTGCACAAAGAATCTTAAGTCTAAGAAAAAACTTAAGTCTGAAATGAAGCCATCTGATTTGCTGAAACCTGGTCACATGATGACTTAAGTCAAACTTCAGACTTAAGATTCTTTGTGAAACTGGGCCCTGAACTCGTAAAAAAATTACTAAATCCTAAGTTGAAGATATAATAATGGGGTGGGGGGTATGGTCAGAAACAGTAATGTCCTGTCCACTTACTTGTCCCACTCCCGAGCCTGGCAAAGAATGACAGCGTGCGATATCTTCAACTTAGGATTTGGTCATTTTTCCCCGAGTTTGAAATGGGACAGGTAAGTGGGAGTTTAGAGTAAGCATCTTCCGTTCTAATGTATTTATTCGTAAGCGAAGAAGATGGTTAGAAAACATAAGCGGGAGTTAGAACAATGCAGATATCCCGATTGATCTCTTAAGTATTCTGCTGTCAACGCCAACCGTATTCGCAGTTAGCCGACCATGAGACATATGGTGACATGAATAAAAATCAGTATCTACTAGCTAGTAGTTACTAGAAGTAAAAGTAACGAGTTCCAAGCTTTTACTCCAAGTAGAAGTGAACACTTGAATTCATATGAATAAACAGCTGATTTTACTGCAAAGTAATCACTTCTGCCCTACTAGTTTTTACTCGTCTGATCCTGGGTTCACCGTACTGAAATTAATACTGCTGATTCATATCCTCGGCAGTATTTACTGTTTTTGGAGTAACTACTGCACGAGTATTAACTAATACTTATTAGTAGTAGCTGCAAGTATACTTACAGTAATTACTCCTGTTTTATTCATACAGTCACCAGTAAATACTTCAAAAACTGGAGTAAAAGTTATTACTTATTTTATTCATATCACCCATGGGCCCATATTCATAAAACAACTTAAAAGACCACGGTATTGCCACTTTTTCTCCACAGCCGGAGCCACCGCGCCAATCTCCAACCCCAGGGACTAACTAGTATGACTAACTAGTATGTTGTCGGCGAATGAACCCGATACGTTTCAATGGTTTTTAGTTCGTATGGTGCCGCTAGATGGCTCCCTCTACGTCGGCAGTCAAAATACCGGTAAGAGATCCACACCGACACCGTGCCCTTTTAATTCTCAGTTCTGGGACACGCTGTACAAACAAAATACCATGACAAGACTCTGGAAACGTGACCTCATCAGGTGAAGGGAAACCCGAGTACAAAATAAAGTACGTTCGTGATTAAAAACCTGATATTACGGTATTGGACAGCCAAAGGTAATCCATGCGAGGTCCAATCAATTTATTACACTAAACCACTGTACTATGGACTAAAAATTTGCTTGTGTTATTATGGTTTTACATGTAATTAACTTTTAATTAGACCGCCTATCTGCCGCATAATAGATTTGAGTATGCGAGGGTGTGTGTACACTACGTTCGCTCTGCATGCTGGGATACTTCCCGAAGTAGGCCAAACAGGGGGAAGGGTTAGCGCGACAGGCCCGACTTGGAGAACTTCCGGTAAATAAAACGCTGTCGTGCCAGGCGCGAGTAAGGAATCGAACTTGCCAGAAGTGGTGAATCTGTGAATCCAGAAAAATGTTGGGATTGAATTCATGTAGATATCATCGCGCCAAATGAGCCAATTGTGCATATTATGATCTGGACTAGTTTTGCTTGATTTGGTATCGATCGTTCAGGCATTAAGATAGGCTATTTAGCGATGGATTGGTCTCGACCTCGAACCGAGCGGGAATCAGCTGAAATTACTAATGAAAAATAACGCATGTCATTGATCGTAATGATTTCTGATTTATCAATCTTTTATTTCATGATGGCACAGAAGTTCATGCCTGAACAAAAGAAGAATTAAATACTGTCCAACTGAATTATGGTTTCGACAGATCATTTCTCAGATAAAAAGTTCGATAAATTAACATGATTGGCAGAAATCATCAATGTTTGAATTGATTATTAAGCAAACAACATCACTCGTTGTGAGACAGATGTTCAATAGATCCTCCTCGGCTCGGCAACGGCATGGCTGCAACCGTTGCTGTACTCGAATTTATGCAGGAAAGTAAATTTCGGACTGCATTTCGGATCCTTGCAAAGATTTTCACATCCCGTCGACTCGCAGCTTTCCGAACATTTTCCCTTTCACTTTCAGCACCAGGGGCAACCTTGGCACTCGTTCTGCTTACCGACTTCTGTTTAAAGAATCTCGGGAAGTCACTGCCATTTCGTTGATATTTTCGAATGAGGGTGTCATATTGTCTACTTCGGTCACACATGTCTGCAACTCCTTCGACAAATTCTAGGCTGCGTTCCCAGTCCTCAAACTCTAGGTCTATATCTCTTGTATCCATTCCATGGCGGTCACGAAACCATTTCATGTTTTCAATGCATTCCATATGTTCCAAGTACAAACGAGTCTGTGCACGCCTTTCATCGCGGATCCAGAGGATCATGTGAGCTGGAATGTCTGAAATAAACAAAACGTACTAAACTCATGCGACCAGAGGTTCCCGTGCTCATTACGATGTCACACACGGCCGATTTTTTAAACGATGGCTAAGATAACCATCGGGTTTCATTAACCCTCAGTTGACAAACTGTTTGTTAATCGAAGTGAATTTTTCGATATTAGGGAGGTTTCGCAAGCGCCCGGTTAGGCCATACGACGACGTTTTTCTATTGTTTGGGTATACCCACACAATAGATAAACGTCGTCGTATTGCCTAACCGGGCGCTTGCGAAACCTTCCTAATATGAATCGTTGATAGCCAAACATTCTTAAAGTCAAAAGGTTTACTTTGGTTAATTCAGGGTTTGTCAGAAAAGCCGATGGTTAAACCGAGGTTTACCTTATAATCACTAGTGAGGTTTCGCAAGCGGCCGGTTAAGGCACCGCCATACGACAACGTTTATCTATTGTTTGGGTATACCCACACAATAGATAAACGTCGTCGTAGAGGGCCTAACCGGGCGCTTGCGAAACCTCACTAATGTGGTGATTCGTACACTGACAGGACGGTCGTAACCCTTCCAGGGCTCGTCTATCCTTGTTATTCATTGCCAAATAGGTAACCCAGGTACTTACATAACGCTTCTGCCATACCTTTCTGGCCACGAATAACAATTGATTGGACGAGTCAAATTCATACCGGAAGAGTAAGAATACAAATAAACCTGGGTTCAGATTTGTGGACTATTCTGCACTGCGGTTTCGGAGGGGTTGTCGCAAAATACGCGAAATCGCTACGAGTGAGATAGACGATGACGAACAAACCATTATGATACCATCTTTTGACACCAAACAGGATGCAAGCAGTCCTGGCCATTGCAATGTCGTCCACGATGAAGAGATCGTCTTCGAATAATCGCCGTATTTCTACAACAGTTTCCAATGTGTGGTCCCGATTCCGATGATGACGTGGTCGCTCATCTTCAGGCTATCGGTAAAAAAGCACACACTTATGAACTGTCAAAGGTATGCCTAGTTCACAAGATCTTAGCCTACATGTATCAAAAGCGTCAGTGTCGGGACTTTGATTCGAAGATAGCAGTGTGCTGTGTGGTCAAAAATGCCGAACATCCCCAACAGGAGAAGATGGGCCCCTGCAACGCCAGACCTCTGTGACCTTAAAGGTGCTCTAGTTCGAACTGTAAACATTACGGTGTGCCACCTATTGTCAACTTCTGGTACTAACAAATCAGATAAAATCGAATTAAATCTCACCTTTCACAACTTTTTGTTTGTTTTTGAGCGTAAAATCATTTACTTCAAATTTATTTCAGTTACAAGAATATTTATCAAGATAGATATAACAAGAGGCCCATGGGCCTGGCGCTCAGCTGACAATTGACTTGAGGTGTAGTTGTAGGTGTAATGAAGCATGCTAAAGGAGAGGTGGAACTGTAAACTGACTGGGTCCAATGGATTTTATTACCGGTACAAAAAACAAAGAGAATGACACCTTGGCTCAACTGGTCTTTAAGTAGGTCAATAGGTCATGGAAGTAGGTCAGTTCAAACCTACACTTCATTACCATCAGTTTGATACCAAACATGACTACCTTGGCTCAACTGGTCTTTAAGTAGGTCACTAGGTCATGGAAGTGGGTCAGTTCAAACATACACTTCATGACCATCAGTTTTATACCAAACATGACTACCTTGGCTCAACTGGTCTTTAAGTAGGTCACTAGGTCATGGAAGTAGGTCACTTTAAACCTACACTTCATTACCTTTAGTTTGATACCAAACATGGCTACCTTGGCTCAACTGGTCTTTAAGTAGGTCACTAGGTCATGNTACCCTTCCAGGGCTCGTCTATCCTTGTTATTCATTGCCAAATAGGTAACCCAGGTACTTACATAACGCTTCTGTCATACCTTTCTGGCCACGAATAACAATTGATTGGACGAGTCAAATTCATACCGGAAGAGTAAGAATACAAATAAACCTGGGTTCAGATTTGTGGACTATTCTGCACTGCGGTTTCGGAGGGGTTGTCGCAAAATACGCGAAATCGCTACGAGTGAGATAAACCATTACGAACAAACCATTATGATACCATCTTTTGACACCAAACAGGATGCAAGCAGTCCTGGCCATTGCAATGTCGTCCACGATGAAGAGATCGTCTTCGAATAATCGCCGTATTTCTACAACAGTTTCCAATGTGTGGTCTCTATTCCGATGATGACGTGGTCGCTCATCTTCAGGCTATCGGTAAAAAAAGCCACACAAGTTCGGTATAAACTGTCAAAGGTAGTCCTCAAGACACAGACATAGCAACTGTACAGTCTAGTACTGACTGGCATGTAATCGAAATAGATAAAGCTAGGAATCCACTGCTGATTTTCGACGTTGCGATTTGCTTTGCAACCTGCTTCCTGCGATTGAATACGATCGCAAGGAACTGATACCGTTCGCCGACCGATTGCCGACTGAAATTGACCACATCTTCGCCATTGGTGGAAATCACGTCTAGCGAGTCCACTACGGTGATCGAGTGCCCAGTTGTAACGCAATCCAGATGCAAAGCAAGTCGCAACGCAAAATCAGCTTGAACATCAATACTGGATTCCTAGCTTTAAGGCCAATTCATATTTTGCGTTTTGCGCTTGTCCGTTTCCTATGTGAGTGCGTGGTAGAAAAAGTAATTTTATTTTATTGGTAGCACACATAAACATAGGGAACGCACAAGCGCAGGCGCAAAACGTAGAAGTAGAATCTACAAAATCGCAGGTAAGGTCACAGAGATCTGGCGTTGTAACTCCCTGGGATCGAGCTCCTCCAACATTATTACACGTATCAAAAGCGTCAGAGTCAGGACTTTGATTCGAAGATAGCAGCAGTGTGCTGTGTGGTCAACAATGCCGAATATCACCAATTACAGGAGAAGATGGGCCCCTGCAACGCCAGACCTCTGTGACCTTAACTGCGAGTTTGGTGTACAATGTATTTCAAATCAATACTATTCCAACCAAGGACGTTTCTAAGCGTCCGAGGACTAAACTTCTCTCTAATATTACCTGCCCGACGGCACGTCCACTATCTTCGTCCTATTCATTAGCACTGGGATATTAACAAAGTGTCAGTTTTTCCAAATGCAAAATCAAAGAATACATGTGCCGTACATAAAAAATTCACAGCAGCTGCCATTCGGAACGACCTGAGGCGAACTGCTTATCTATCCACTGGGCGGCGCATTTCACCTCGGACACAAGTCCAAGGCAGCCCTGTTGTTATCAACAAACCCACGTGACCGACCTTGGAACTATTTTCGCCGAATTTTGGCCTGCTAAAGATATCCAACCTTATTTCCTGGATAAGTTGAGGCATATTATATATATAAACTTACCGATATGTCACCCAATCTGCCAATTATTGATCAATAACGCAACGTTTTTGTGTGAACTATTTCGTTCATGCGCAGGGTGTGATGAGGCGACCGCATCCAAACCACCAGAAACGCATTGAAATCGTTGCGCATTTAAGATGGCTGCCTTGGAATTGTGTCCGAGGGGAAATGCGAGTGTCTACGGAAATTGCCGAGCAGTTGCCTTCGGGAGTTCCGAATGAGCAGCTGCGTTCGGTATCGCAACCAAGACATTCCATAAACCTCGAGCTGATTGGTCCATTAGCATTATTACAGCGTTCTGCATGTATGAGTCCATTGTGTGGCCTTGACATTCAGCTCACCTTGAGGATTTGTTCCCCGATCAACGGGTCAGGGTCAAATTCTGACTCCCAATCTTCGTTCTCCTCTTGTGAAGTCAGTCTCTGATTGTCGCGGTGCGTGTGATAGTATGTGTCGTAATTCTCAGGGAAGTACTCATCTAAAAATTCATCGAGTTCAGAGTAACAGTCTTCGGATTGAATAAGTGATGATGCAGGATCTGGCTGCCATAAAGGAGGCTCACGGCGACGATCATCTCGCCGACCACCTCGGCTTGGTTCTCTGTCCTTAGGGTGCAGCACGCGCGAGTTGAGGTCTTCGGATGCTTGGGTTCTTCCCGTGCCCCTGCTGTTTATTCGTATAAGTTTGTTCCGGAAGCAGCTGATCCTCCGAGCATACTCCTTTCGCCCCTTACGGGTGAGCTCACGGAACTCTCGCCCACATGGCCACATCATATCAGAATTGTTAGCGCCAAATGCAAACTGCAATGGTCGGCTAGGCCTAACACGATGATCGCGGTTTTTATATGGTCTTGTAGGCCTATCGGGGAGGGTCCGTTCACGGCCATCACTGCCGCGGTGGTTCCCACCCTGGGATAGACCTGTGCCGAGTTTTGGATGAACCTTGCGGTTGCTTCCGATCATCTGCAATTCCAAACGAAAGTATGATGTGATGATCACCTCACGGATACATTTCTCTCGACATTTCCTTCAGGTTACTCGGCCAAGGTTACTCGTCCATGTCGTCAGAACTTTGCAGTATTCCAGATCCAAGTCTGTATCCAAGGCGATTTCACCACGTAGGAAGCGATGACGTCATGTTTCCAAGCGTCGAGGTGAATTGTGACGTAATACGTCATCCGAGTTTTCTCGCTGTGCAGTCGTGAATGTAGGCGGCACACCAGTAATAGAAATCCAAGCCATTTTCCTTCAAAGAGACGACAATATACCATCCTCGCATCCAGAGGCTCCAATGATTGTAATACTTGGGGGTTACAAGGACCTCCAGCAGCTAGATTTTCAAACCATATAATTTTCGTTGTGGGTTGACCGTGATAATATCGGGGTTAGGGGGTCCAAACTCAAGAGGGGTCACTAATCAGCGGGGAGAAGCGGCGAACTGGCATCCAGAGCCCATAGGAGTGAAACGCCCCTGCGGACGAATCTAAGACATACATTTCCAAAAACACATTAATAAAGTATAATAGTCAATTTCCAGAATATTTAGCAAATTTACGAGCCGGGTTGGGGTCGTAAATTTGCTAAGTATTCTGGAAATTGACTATTATACTTTATTATATTGTGTGTCGATTTTTGTGCTCGCCTTCTCTTTGGTTCCAAAAACACATTAGATTTTTAAACAAACACTAGATCAATTCATATTGAACGAAAAGAGGACGAAGAAATAAATATCCAAACCCAATAAATATTGTGTAGAAGGGGAAATGCCAATTTTAATAGTACTACTTTTTGTACAACCTGACATGGCCTTCCCTCAATCCATGTCAATCTGTTGACGTATCGGCTAGATCTGTCTACCTGTCGTCAGTGTCGACCAGTTGTGACCCTCCACAGCAAAACCAGTCGCAGGGGTCATCTCAGAGTGCTGTTCACTGGACTTGAAAGCAGAGTGCAAAAATCCCAACAAATTTGTCATTTTTAAATTTTTTGAAAATTTTTGATGGTGATATCCATCTATGCAGACACTGGAAGATTTTACAGGTGAAAATTTTCTGGAATTGCGGAGTTCCCGAAAATCTCAATCTGACCGGCAAACTTCGAACAACGGTAAAACCAAAGTCAGCCTATTGATCAGAAAAATCATTACGCCAAATGATGGACAAATGATCGAACTGCCATGCATCAAAAATTGGTGAAAAAATAATGGGGGATCACGGAGTAATTTACAAATATCCACTGGTTAACAATTTATGACCGAGATTGTACAATACTACATGTACTAGTAGTTCAAATTAATGGTCTTTAAAAATACTTGTTGCTCTCCTCTTTGCAGCAGAAACAGAGTCCTTGGTATGAGCTAGAACGTAACAATATCAATATGAAATGGTCCATGGACCATGTGCTCACTGGGTTGGACATAATACTAGTAGTCTAATGACAGAGGGAGGTACATATCAGTTATGAGCAATCTGGGTCAAGTCATTCCCAGGTAGGACTTTGATGATGATTTTCGGGTTACGCCACCTGGCGGCCATATTGGAAAGCCGATCGGGCCGAAACTTCACATGGACATAAAGGTCATCTGCAGGGGTCCACAGCACATTGGAGCATTTTGGGTGTGAGGCGTTCCTGAGTTACAGCACTTCGATGATTTTTGGGTTACGCCACCTGGTGGCCATGTTTGAAGTCAAACCAGGCCGAAATTTGACATGCATGTAAAGGTCATCTAGATGGAGGTAAATATCAAATTTGAGCACTCTGTGTCAAGCCGTTCCCGAGTAATAGCACTTACTTGATTTTCAGGTTACGCCACCTGGCGGCCATACTGGATGTCCAATCGGGCCGAAACTTGGTATTTTTTAAGGTACCCCTCCAATGAATGTTTATGCAAGATATGAAGTCACTCGGTGAAATAATGACAAACTGTGGCAGGTTCATCACTTTTGTCGAACTTTGACCTCTGTGACCTTGAAAAGTAGGTCAAATCAACAACCCGTTATACATGTTATGTATCCTTATTAGCTACACCTATGATAAAAATTTGGAGATGATCTAGTCATTAGTTCAGGAGTTATTGCACTTTTTGTGCTTTTGGTTTCCGCCACCTGGTGGCCAAACTGAGAGTCGAAAGGGACCAAAACTTGGTGTCGTGGGTCATCTGACCTAGGGGTATATATGTACCAAGTTTCAGATCAATAGCTCCTGCGGTTACGAAACGTGCCCTGCTAACGGACGACGGACGACGACGACGACGGACGCTGCACCATTGTAATAGCTCACACCAGTGAGCTAAAAACTGGANGTTACGAAACGTGCCCTGCTAACGGACGACGACGGCGGACGCTGCACCATCGTAATAGCTCACCCCAGTGAGCTAAAAATGCAGAGGGTGTATGATCAACAGTGAACAAGTCTTAATGTTGAAAGCAATGTCAACAGCAAGCCATTGGCTTTACCCATATCAGAATTAAATGCCCACCTTACAGAACTCCAAAATTTGAAAAACAAATACAAAATCAAGTCGAGAATGTGAAAAACACCCTTCTGGAACATCAAAGGTCTTCATGTTGGATGAAATACACACACATGAGCTCGAATGGTCATGAATGCTTCCAGTACAGGACTGCAGTAACACTTTTAAAATAACAATGGCAGGACGTTATATTAGACTTGATACATGTAGAATCAAACGTTGTTGAACATTTTGAATATAAGACTTGAAGAATAAAATGTTGGTGTCAAACCTTCCAAGATGTTAAACAAAATAATTGGTTCTTTTAAGTTTAAACACTTAAAAGAACCAATTGTTTTGTTTAACATCTTGGATACAATTACAATAAACAGAGTGAATAGGTACTGGTTTATAACATTTTACTGTGAACTTGCACGTTTTGACTGAGATATTATAATGAGTTCATTAAATCCTTCAATATTGCATGCAGATTAAATTATATTTTATACTTTGGCACTTGCCTTTAATTCAATGTCATGCAGTCATCAGGATAATCTCAAAAAACATGTCTCCTGAAATGACATTGCAATTTTAAGTAAGACATTACACTACGGTACAGATAACAATGATCTCTGCTCGAGACTGATCCAACAATCCCAAATTTGCGAAAAGGCAAATTATGGCAGTTAAAGTTCAATAATAATAAAGTTCAATCCCTGAAAAAAAATAAAGCAAAAAAATAAAGCATTAAAAGGAACACCATTGCGGAGCTATGCTCAAGCAGAATGAGCCTTATCTTGCACGAATAAAAGCAAGTACGGGTACATGGAGCACTTCAACTGCCAAAGCATTGGATGGCACTCTGCAAAGCTGGAGTAGAAGCAATGCACTCATTGATTCTTAAAGATAATGTGTATCACGACTTCATTGTTTACATTCAATGTTTGTAAACATTGATGTTTACATCATGTTGTTTTGGACTTTTGGGACATGCCAACCCCTCGCATTGAATACTTACGGTATCAAAAGAATTTCTAGAGGGGCATGCCACCAACAAATTACTCATAAGACAAAGAAAGACTGGACACAAACAAACAAAATACCCGTGATACATTATCTTTAAGAACCGGTACATTGGCCACATCGTGAACCATCAAGGCTTCATATCGCTACGTCTTCGGACTCTGCTACATCTTCAGACTCTGCTCTGTGAGTGGAGCATACCGGTAGTTCAAAGGGCAAAAGTGACCATAGGGTTTTGTTATTTGGATTGGATGATTGGGGAAGGGGTGAATGACAAAATCCTGTTGAAGTGATGCAGCTTGCACTCATGTGACAGTGCCCTCATTTTGTTTCAGAATTCTGTACATTTTATTTCTGTTTGTGATGAAATAGCTATTGGCAGTGAAATGATCAAAGTCAGTCAATCACACCATGGAGGACCGGTATAAAATGATCACACCATGCCCAACTAGCTACGTCTTGCCTATTGCAGCTATCATGCTATAAGAAGGTCTGTACCGGGTACTTATTTCTGTCTGGTGTTCCCTACAAATCCACTTGAAGTTAACTCGACTTCATAGTTAAACAAGATGATACAAACATTCACTATATACACAAATAAATATGAATAAAGTACTCTTTTGATTTAGACCTACAATTAGGGCTAAAGCTACAATTCCATAATACTGGTGTCACGATTATAAAGTACCGTACAAAATATTTTTCACCAAACAACATGTGAAAAATTTTCATGTGCCTTATCAATACTCCTCAGAAACACTGCCAAGTTGATAAGAAACTTCAGTCACTGGTTCAGGAGTTGGCCAGTGCTTGCTACATCATGACACATATCATCAGAGAGCAGTGCCTAGGGTATCATGTAACATGTATCTAACCAAAAAACACTAGTTTGTAAAAAACACACCCCACGCTCACGAATGTGTGAGCTCGTGGTGTGTTTTTAGATACGTGTTGTGTTTTTTAGATACGTTTGGATAGATACCGTACGTGTTCTAAACTCACTGATAGCTCTCCAGGGGCCTGTGCTATAGCGTAGTGTCACCACGTATTAACAGACGGCGCTGTGCACTAAATAAAACAAAGACAACTTGTGCCCGCCGGGCAATATCTTTCGCATGTCTCCCTTTAAGCACCATCCACACAGCATGAATAAACAGATAGGTCAAATCTGAAGAGAAACTGTACAAACACTTTATAAATATCTGAATTTTTTAGAGTGAAATCCAAACAATCAACATCATTACAATTCTGTGGTATTTACAGCTGGGGTAAAGTCCAGCAACATCTACGCATGACCCAATAGAATGCAGAAATCAGGAGATGAGATAGGAATTTGCGGTTCAATTCTTCATTTGACCTGTGTAACCGGTGACGATCCATTGCACACTATTGGGCACCACTCAAGTCTGTTCGTATACATGTAGTTTGATCGCGTTGTCGATCGGTTATTCAAGAGTTGTGTGTAATTCAAGATCCGTGGAAATCTATATTGCCTAACTTCCACATTCCATTGGGTCACGCTTAGATGTTGCCAGACTTTACAAAACTTCACTGCAACAGCACATTCTTATGTTAAAACTGATCACTCGAAATGTATCAGCCTAATTTATAGACAATGCTCACCCCAATAAAAGACGAAGTAGAATCTGTATCAAAATTTGAGGCCTCCATCTCTGGCTGACAGTTACCAGACAAGTCTTCAAACTTGTTAATGTATCACAATGCAGCATGTGTACATGTATGATGATGGAGTCATAGCAGATGAGGGCCAAGATGACGGAGTCACACCCTCTCATAATTCTACTCATCATGACCACAGCTCATCAATGAATATGTTTCCAGCAATCTGTGACACCACTCGCCAAAGTTGATTATCGCAGTGTCTACCCTGCTCGCAGCGCCACCTTGCAATAGCACTGAGAACTGGCCACTCGCCACATCTACCCGTAAAACAAACACAAGCAGCACATTCTTATGAATCACAATGGTTTCACTGTGATCAACATCACAAATATCCAGCAGCTAGCACCATACAACTTTTTTAGAACACATGCAACTTTCTACCAGCTGCAACTTCATCTTGCATCACCTTACAGACACGCACGATGTTACGACAGGCCTCGTTACACCTTCGTCTCAGGACCTTCTGCTGCTGCACCATGTTTGAAAGAGTCCCTTATCCGACAGATCAGTGTCCCTGACAACTGCCCAAATGCCTTGTTGTACCAATCGGGAGTACGTCCCCTGGAAAATAAACACAGGAAAATATGACACGTGCACATACTGCCCCATCAGTGCAGCACTATGAAATTTAATAGTGGGTAATACCTGAAGCAAAGTGTGCCATCTTTCAATGTAGTGGTGTGCGAGGGGAACAGATATACTGGTGAAATATCCTTCATGCGTTGGCATTGCTAATATCCTAGCTGAAAAACCCACACTCTGACCCTTCATGATAACTAACCTTGTATCAGTCCGAACAATATGGGTAACACGTGACTTGCCTGACCCGCATGGCTCAATGAGGAAGCGAGAAGCCAGCACCACACCCCGTACACCGCCCAACACTGGGGCATCCTGATGTTCAATCGATGTAGAAACAAGTACGCAAGCACCTTTAGGGAGACCAGTCTTCCATGATCTGGATAAGGAAAATAACATTTTAAACATGTGAAATCATTCACATCACATTTTTTGCTGTTCAATTAAGTACTGAGAAGAAAGCTCTCCTGTTTAGATGGGAGATTGTTAAGAACTGTAGAAGAAGCAACATGAAATACAACGACCGGTACCTTTCCAAGAGGCTGAGTGAAACCAAAATGTTCAGCACACAGATGGTGTGCTGAACATAACAACCGGTACCTTTCCAATTGATCACAGAAGAA
>NMRB01003051.1:13087-23427 GCA_002633025.1 Notospermus geniculatus
CAGGGCTCAAAGTTGCGACCAAATTGGTCGCATTTGCGATCATAAATTCGCAGATGCGCCCGAAGAATCTTTCCTTGTCGCACGTGCGCGATCGTCTTCTTCTCTTATTTTGCGACTACTTTCATCTCTGAGCGAGTGTATTCCTTCCTTAGTTGACTGCGAATAAATGTTTCAGCTCAGAGAAACTTTATACGCCAGCTGAAGATCGTCAAATGCTGCAAGTGTCCCGACTTCAACATTTTCATCTGACATAGGTTGTTATGTTTCCAAGTCCATTTCTCTCAAACCCCTGACTGAATTCCTGTACAATCTATTTGGCTGTCATGTAGAAAGAATGCACTTTCCAGTCATATCAAATTTGTTTGCTAGATGTCTTCCAGTCAGGAGATATTTACTTAAATAACTTATCTCACTTCATAGCCGCATTGGTCATCAACGATCTTTTGGCGCGAAAACTGGGCCACTCCAGTGTCACCATGGTCACTAATGTATGCAGAGCTGAGAGCACATGTCTGTGCATGAGTCATCAAGTTAGCACTAGATGGCGACACTGCTACTTTGTACAGGGTTTACCAATAAAACACAACATTTTGCACCATTTCTCTGCAGTGTGCATCACTGTAGAGTGTGTCAGCAATAATCATCAATATTGTGCTCCTAAAAATTGCCTCTGTTCTCCTAAAATAAAAAGCTTAGGCGCATAGTGCGCCTAGGAAAAAAAGTAAACTTTGAGCCCTGATGGCGGGAGGGGATGCTAACCAACTATTTTTTTTACATGGCCTTAGCCATTTAGTTCAGGAGTTAGGCCTAGGCCTACACACTTTTTGTGTTGTCTTTTCAGTTTTTGGCCACCTACTGGTGGCCAAAACTACTAGGCCTAGGCCTACATGGTCATTGCTACAAGAATCAAATTGGACCAAACTTGGACCACTTACAGGAGCACGGTATTGGATCACAAATGCGTTATTTGACTGCCGACGTAAAGGGAGCCACCTAGCGGCAGTAAGACCAACTACAAAAATGCATTACAAAACGTACGCAGTAAATCGGGTCATTCACCAAAACGTAGTTAGTCCCTTGGGTTGGAGAGTGGCGCCGGCTGTCGAGACAAAGTGGCCATACCATCGTGGCACCGTGCTCCTTCAATTTGGAGTGTCTGGCCTACAAAATGTCGGGCTATTCTGAGACTGTGAGAGATAGGCCTAGATGGATTGACTACCTACGTCTGAGTCTGACTGACTAGGCTTAACAGCTACTTAGTAGGCCTTGTGATGTGTTAGTACAGACAGCATAGTGAACTGTAAGCGTGCACGGACTAGGCCTACTCATGCATTGTACTAGTGCTACTAATGTAGCCTACAATACATGTATCATGTGTACAGCTGGTGTAGGCCTATGCATGTAGGCTACTTGTACTTACGGATTCGTTTGGGAAATCTTTGGGGTGTTTTCTCCGCAGAAGATTTAGATGTCTCCTTGGCAATTACTGGGGCTGGCCACTCATCATTTTCCACAACTTTAGAGGGCACTGACATGGCAGCTGGCCCAGCGACAGGGTCATTATCCGATGTTTTCTGCAGCAACTCTATCGACTTCACTTCCGTGGAGGCTGCCATCTTTGTTTTGATCTTGTGTAGACTGGTCTCTGCCGCCGCAGCCCTCTCGCTACACGAGTACAGCAGAGCTTTACGTAGAGGGCAGAGAATCAGTCTAAAATCTAGACTGGTTCACTTCTTTGCCGTTCCACTCCCGCGGCGCTACTGCCCCCACTATTGACTATTGACTTTCTCATTGTTGATGTATTTCAACTTGTGCAACTCATGCACTCAGTCTCTTGTACCTTCTTCTGTAAAGAACTCATACTCTCATCCCAAAAAACACACTCCTCCATACTACCGCCCACGGGTACAATATGCTAGTGTTAAATAATTCATTTCATAGCATGTTTTTCCTTTCCTCGTGTGAAATTGTTCCTGGCCTCGGGGCTGTGGCCATGTCCAGAATAGAATAGAATAGAATAGAACTTATTAACATAAAAGAAAGTGGCCCGGAAGGGTAAGGATACAATTTTTTTAAGTAGGTACAGAATAAAAAACAAAATACACCTGTATACACAGGGCAAAAGTAAAACAATGGTAAAACAANAACCCAGTGGTAGACTATCAACAATCCTCTCTATCCACATTTCTTTTCAGTCTAGTGGTGGTTGATATCATTTTCCACCCAGACAATACTTACCCTGTTGTTACCAGCTTATTTGCCAGAGCTAAGGCTTTTCTACCTGAGTTCGGGAGTTCGTGCATTCACCTTCAACTTGAAGCATTCTTCATATTTCTTCCAGCGGCACATTTTGGTTTACCAAATACTGATTACCACCTTACCAACAGTATTTGGTAAACCAAAATGGTTTAGGTTTGTCTAAGAGGTTGTTTGTACAGGATGCTGTTGTGTCAAGATGGCAATTCAACAAATCAAGAACCTCAATTTTGAAGATGTTCTAACTTTGAGAACATCCTTTAGCCTCTGCACACCTTTAATAGGTATGCTAGTTCTTTCACCTATACTTCACTTTGCATTGACAGTATGAGCCTTTCTGATCACCACTGGCAGGACAACATGCAATAACACTACACAGGACCTAATGGCTGGAGGTGTCTCTAAATTATTATTCATACAGTTAACATGTATAAATAGTGACCCAGCAGACCATTTTCGGGCTTTCGGTCACATAAGTGGTTGATGGGAGAACTTCCAAAAGTGCATAATCAGATGCAAGAGCTCCCTAGTTGACCTGTGATTCGTATTGCCGCTGGCGTATGTTGAGAACCTTTGCGAGGTTTTGGGCATATTGGAAAGTCTTGGTTGCCATTTGAGTGTTTGTTGAGTGAGTATTGGCTTGGAGGGTCTTCAACCATAGGACGTAGGCCTGTCAGCTGACCTAGCTCAGCTTAGTGTGTTTCAAAAGGACATGGTGACAATAGGAATGATGATTACCATAATCATCCACCTTCATGACAGAGGGAGAGAAGTCTTGTGATTCGATGACCATCACTGTTAACTGGAAGATGACCAAGTTGAGGAAAGGAGGACGTGGGGTCACGAGAGGTTACGGTGCCAAACATTCCTGCAGTCATTTCTGATGAGTGATGGCGCAAGCTTTTGGAATGACTTGGTCGGAGCTTGACATGGCGAATGAATGGCCAGCTCAGGTTTGGAATAGATTAGAAGCTTTTCAGATATGTCCAGTAGGTGGAGCTGCAGTAGGACTTGGTGACGCAATGTCATTTTCTACATAAAACTTCACTACTATTTTGCATGGACTGCTAGCTGTCCAAGAAGGCCTTTGTAATGCCTCATTGCTCAGTCTTGGAACAAGTTATTGTGGTTGATCAACTGTTCAAGTAATCAGTGACAAGTTTTAATTGGAGAACAACTCTATTGTGTCCTGTGAATGAACTTGCTCAGCGTATGAAAGACTTCTTTGCTGTCAAACTTCTTTGCTGTCTCAAACGAGCCTTTAAATAACTTTGTGGCTGCCAGATGTGTCCAGCAAAAGAAACCACAGATTGACTTGTGACCGTCAGATCAGACATGCCTATGGACGCCTGTGGACATGCCTATTTTGAAAGACTTGGGTGCTGTCTGCTGAGATGGTTAATGAATGGCCTTCGAAGTTGGTAGAAAAGATTATGGCTGCCGAAGATGTCAAGTATGGAACCATGGAAGTTCTTGGTGACCTGGTGCTACTGATTGCCTTAAAGGATGCCCGAGATGTCTGATGAATTGCTTGGCTGTTGAAGGACTTCTACTTTCTCTTGTTTTTACCAATCAAGAAGAGGTCTTACGTTGCTGTGACTCCAAAAGCTCAACCATGACAAACGACTACACCTACTCATGCTATATTGATCCATGGTCTTCCCGACGTTTCCAAGCTGACATGGAGCAAGTATTGACTGTGTCGTTTTATGGTGCAACAGTGTGACCAGATGATTACAGCCTTGCTGTGTAACGCTTTAGGTTTCGTGTCATGGGTTATGCAGACATTATATTTCGGTGGAGTGTTCGTTTTACCATTAGCGTTCATTATACATACACTGTGAGAATGTGTGCTCTTGTACATTATTGATCCCACTGCTAATGATTTTAACCCTCTTCTACCCAACGGCAGTGAGAAGTTGCCATGGTTACCATTCCCAACTTAGATCAAGCCGACAGGTCTGCTTGCTATGTATGATGGAATGTGTAAAGGGAGGGTTCATTGGAGATGTCGCTGTGACCTTGCCACGACATCATGTACGCAAAATCTGAAGTGGCTGTTACCAGTATGCTGGTGGTAGAACTAAATGATAGATAATCGTTAAAACCTATTGGATTGTTTCAACAGATGGTCATTTCATAATTGCTGCTAGAATCAATTTTGATCCATATTTCAAATTCAGTTCAAATCCCTCCAATCAAATCACTTTTACACTTAGCATGTTTTGCATGGTGTTTAACTCTGAATGGAGTCCACATGAGGTAAATATTGAGATATTATATTAAGCTTAAAGTAACACAGAAATAGTATCTAACAAGGCATATAGGCAACCATCATGTTATTTCTTGTTCATCTCATAGTATTATTGTCCTTCACCATCTTGTCATGATTTCTGTACATAAATTAGGCATCTACCTTGTTCCCAGTTGACCATGTCGAGTGTCCAATCACATAATATCTTACAAGTTATCCTGGGAACAAGGAATGGATGCTTCTGATACAGAATGATGGCTTGTGTCATGTGCTTTCATTCAATAAATGTTGTAAATGTAGGCTTTCTTATGTTTGTTAGACATCATGGTCATCTTGATTACTTCTACCATTAAATTTGATCATTCATAACGCCCTTCCACAAGTTCCTTTCATAAGCTTGCTTTAGTCCCCCAAAAAATACTTCTATTCTATATCATCAGACTTTAAAACTGTATTCGTCTTTCCCACAGTCATCATTATCAATATCATCCTAGCTTGTAATCCTAATGTTGTTTTGGTAAGTCAAAATAAAAAAACACCGGCCTTCTCAAAAACCTGTTGCTTTTGAAGGTGACTTTTCTTATAAAAAAGGGGGTACCAGTTTATCTTGCCACAACCTCTACCGCCTGTATAGTTGGTAGACGTTGTGCGGCAATGCTAATATGCATTCCTTTGTTTCAGGTGAAGATACTAGTGCCAAATAGTACAGCAGGAATGATCATAGGTAAAGCAGGCAACTATATAAAAACAGTCAAGGAGGAAAGCGGAGCGTACGTCCAAGTATCACAAAAAGCCAAAGATATTAATCTGCCAGAAAGATGTGTGACTATATCGGGTAGGTCCTAATCCTCTCCGCATGCTCACTAAACGGGGATGCAAGATGCCATATCAAAACTCTCACCAGACCAAGTTTCAGTTCGTCACCTGTACTCATGTATGTTGGTTGCATGGTAGCTGCCGCCTGCAGCGATTCCTTTGCCAACTCAGTTTCTGTCTTGGGCTGCTACATGAACCATCCATTGCTTTGGGTGGTTCTCATGGCTCTGTAGACAGTTACCCATCAAACTCTTCAAACTTAATACAAATCATAATAAATTTTGCATTCTCACTGTATAGCATCGTGCTTCCATCCTTAACAAAAGCTTCCACGAGTGAACTTTGCATTGAAAGTATAGCTTATGCACATTTCACACATTACTTCTAGTCTGTATCTATTTAAAATTCATGAACCTATTACTCATATTCAATGGCAAGGTGACAAGTTTCTCATAAATTTTGCATCCCTTTAGGTGTTGTCAAGGCTGTATGTTTTTGTTGGGTTTCCAATTTTATTTTAATACCATCTTCAAAGTACAAATGTACATGTCAAAGTTCTACCAGTACTTTGTATTTTTCCCTCGTTGCTTATTCTATACTTTTTCCTTTCCTATACATGTTACTACGTACCATTCGTTTTAGGTTTCCATTCGTCCTGCACAGGCATCTCATTGGCATAGATCATTCTCAAGTTCATTTTTCCAGTCAGGTCGTTGGTCACGGGAGTTGCGGAAGTCAGGTTGGGTCGCCGTTTGCCCCTGTAAGTCTGGATACCCATGCATACAGTTTTCAGGGTGTTGTTTTTGTCCTTTTAGGTGATATGGACTGTAACAAAAAGGCTGTGGCTATGATACTGCAGAAGATAGCTGAGGACCCTCAGAGTGCAAGCTGTCCAAATATAAGTTATGCTGATGTACATGGACCTGTATGTAGTTCTAATCCCACCGGTTCTCCATTTGCGACAAATCCACCCACTTCTACAGCCGGTGCACGAGCAGAGGGACAGTGTACGACCCAAGCCGTGGCGCCGCCACAACCACAAGGCATCCTGACGAGTAATAATAATCTAAACAACAATCTAGGTTCCGGGATTACGAATTTGGCTGCCAATGTGGGAGGAGCTGGAATGTTCGGAAGTGCAGGGATGAATATTGAAAACCTGAAAGCAACACTTCGAGGTAGTGGCTATTCTGATCAGGCAACTGATGACATCAGTGCCGCCATGTGTACTCTGGCTAACTATGGGTTTCTTGGAATGGGGATGGGAATGGGGGGCCAGCAAGGGGGATTTAGTCTCAATCTTGGCGGGGGCACTGGGTTAGGTGGACTCAATCTAGGCGGAGGGGCTGCTAATTCCTTTGGTAGTGCCAATATTGCTGCAGGAGGTAGTACGGTAGAGAGTGCTGGGGGAATGTTTGGTCCCGTCGGCAGTGGCTCATCTATGGGAGGTGGCAGCGCTGGGGGCTCAAGCTTGTTCAGCACATCCTCGGCCAACCCAGTGGTGGATAACGCTTCCATGTTCACAGAGCCTTATAGCACTAGTTCATTCAATCCTCCACAGGGGTATGGTAGTGTCAACGATGCTGTGATTANTGCTATACATGCACTCCACCTTCATGGAGGATTCTAAGAGGATACAGATAATGTCATTCAATTTTCTATGCCAAATTTGATATCTTTTTTCAAAAGAAAAAATATCGACTGCAGTGGCCTTGGCGATATCTGTAGCTCTACTTGGAAGTAAATGTAACTTCTACTGAGGACCCCATACATTCACTAGTCTCTGTTTTGCTGCTGTAGATCTAGGCTCCCCAAGCATATGTACCGTACCGTAATCACCAAAGGTCTCCCAGTTATAACTGTCTCACGGTTGTGGACGGTTTTGCAATGTCGGCATTGAAAAGGAGTTTCATGGGTTCAAGTGTACGAATGGTGTCGTTTTCATTGGAAGATTGTTCATGACGATGTAAACAGAAAAAACTAAATTGGCCATGATGTATGATGATGATAAGTAGGGCCTACTAGATTAAACATGGGCCCTGAAGCTGATGATGAAAATGATATATGCACAGGGTTTAATACCTTCAGGATTCCCTGAAACAGGAAAAGGCCCTAAATGGGCCTTGATGTAGGTGATGATGATGATGATGAAGAAGCACAAGATTATACTGCAGCTAACAAAACGGATGGCTAGAATGATACTGTGGGATCCTCAGTCCTCTGCTTATCTTTTCCTCTTGTTCCAGCAGTCCAACAGCTGTCTTGTCCATTGTTCATTGAATTGTCGTTGTCTGGACATGGTCATGGGTGGGAACATCTTCCATTGCTCATATCATATCTCTACTTCAGGACTTGCCGGTCGGTAAGCCGAAGATATCATCTAGCATTGCAGGTGCAGATTGATAGAACCACTGAAAATCACTGGACATGAAGTGAAGGACAGCACCTGCCAATATTTTCCTTCATTTGTAGGGAAACTGAAAGCATTTTAGACTGGATACTTGGCAAAGCATGCCATTCCCACTTTCAACAGATTGCCAAGGCAGGATTGGCTAATTGATAACAAAATCTTTGGTCTATAAAATGAAGTAGTGAGGAGAAATTCAGGGAAATGGAAGGGCATCTTGAGACATTGTTGTTAATGAATATTAGTAATATTATTACAGACCAGGAAATTGATTCACTGAGGGCCAAATGTCACTTACTGAGTAAAGAAATTGGGGTTCTGTGGGTGTCATCATCTTAGGAGCCAAAATGGGCTGACAGATTGTTGCACTGGTAACTTGTACATGAGGCTTCCTCTAAAGATGGTAAGATTTGACCCATTTCTCAAAAGAAGGAGGTAGTTACACTTTTTGGTTGCTCAAAGTTCCTCATACTTTGCATACCAATTGCCTGTAGTGTCTATAGGACAAGCTGGTCATGTCAGACTGGGCTATTTTAGATGAAAAAGAACAATTCAAAATTACCTTGATGATCATCTAGTGATTAGTGTCAAATTATTGGTATTACCTGAAATTATCCTCAAGTTCATAACTCAATGAAAAAAAAGTTCTTTTGAAAAAAGATAAAATGTATGGATGCTTTTCTGTGAGAGCGCAGGTAAAATTCCAGTGATTTTCGGTGCTGTTCTTGAAACTGCAGATCCGGTCACCATTTCAAACAGGGTCGCCACAATAAAGGATGTGCAGCATCCTTTGCATTACTTTGCTTCAATTTTTTTACAAACACTATGCATGTATTCATTTCTCGGTAAGCATTTGCTGCCTATCATATCTCACCTTGGTAGCAGAGACTTACCTTTCAGTAGTTCACCCTTTTAGTTCTATGCTCAGTAAACTACTATGAGCTTCCTCCAGAAATTCTTTATTTCCGTCGCCGTTATTGTGGGTATAGTTTGACCCTGAGTTGAAATGGTGCCCGACCACGGTCTGTCATCAACACCACATCATTAGCCTGATGTGACTGGACACTATCCTTCATTCATGCCCTGATCATGCGTCGGAGCTCGATCTCAGTTCGAAGAGACCAGGTAGGCTATCACTTCATCATCTTATCATTTTTCAGCATCATGATTTCAAACAAACCCTTGCATCCCGGTGCTGGCCAGATTAAACCACATCTTGCCTGTCTTTAACTGCACACTGTGTCACATGATAAACGGAGAAGATTTTCGCAAAGGGGGCAACATCATGACGTTATTCTGCCGTTATATTGTACCCTTCCCCTACATACCATGGTTTACAATTACATTACTTTTTGTGAGCAGTTTTTCTCTCGATGTCCTATACCAGTTTGTTAATTAAACAAAAAAACGCTTGAGCTGTGCCAAACTATGCTCATGATCACATAAGTGCTTCAACTGCACGTGCTATTATTGCAAAAATTGGTAACTGTCTGACTATATAGATTGACATCCAGATATCAGCTAAATTTGCACGTTATAATGTGTATAGGCCTTGAACAGTAATTTGTTCCAGGGATATCTAGGTACATTTATTTCATCACCAAGAGATCGATTTCATACATCATATCTCCATATTGCGATGATGTAGACATATCCTGGTTATGAATACAACATTGTCCATATGAGATGTCAGGTGCAGCTTATGCCACAACCAGATGTCGATACTGAAGCCTGTTTGTCAGCTGAAAATGGGATTTGATTAGCATAAGAGACAATAGGTGGCGGGGTGGTGCAGTGGGAACATCCACGCCTGCCACCAATGGGGTCACAGGATCCCGGGTGGAGGGGCGGTGGCTTTATGTGGTGTGGAGGGCGAGGTCTCCTCAACATCGTAGGTTTTGTCTGGGGGCTCTGGTTTCCTCCTGCATATGTAAATGAAGTGTCTAATATTGTTTGATGAGTGGCTATAATGCCCTGGGTTGGCGCTTGCATTGCTGCAGTGGTTTTATTAGACCATGCCGTGATTTGGGTAAACTGCCTCCGCAGTTTCAAACCGCTATCCCCTACGTTACCCATGCTGTGGGTCTATACCTAGATGGCCAACTAAACACTGGGGACGAGTGTATGGTTTGGGAAGTTCCCTTCAGATGGAGCAGGTTCAAATCCCCTTCTAGTCTGTAACATCACCCAAATGTAAAAGATCCTAGGCCCATCACTGCTTTGAGGCAAGACGAAAATTCCCCTTACTACGTCGCAAACATTTTGCTAAGATCCTCCATACCTAACAGTAGAAGATATATTAACTAAGTTTTTTGCAAGTCTTGGTGAATTATCAGCTCGCTCATCAAAACTCAACCATCCTATGCATACCTGTGTTGGCACAGGTTGCTTTACCAAGAACAACAGCTCTTTTTCACAAAAATACTGGGAGATGATCAACCTTGTGTAACCTTTAGCTTTGTTTTTTCGGAATCTTCGCCTAAGGTAAAGTAACCATAAAATAAGACATTTTTTTGGTTCCTTTTGTGTTGCTTCTGAGTTGGTCTTTACACCACGAGACACAGGACTATTGCAAGGGGGTTCCCAGCCTATATTCTGTCAGCAATG
>NMRB01003051.1:47751-60453 GCA_002633025.1 Notospermus geniculatus
CCCTCAATCTGCATAACACAACGGGAATTCATTGAATCTGCGTTGATCTCGCCGACGACAATCGGAAATTGCCGAGTGTAAAATTTCCGTATGCAAATGAGGTCAGAGGTCCGCTTATGATAAAACCTAAACCTAAACTCGAGCCCGAGACTGGGCCGTCGATAGATGAACAGACGACAATAGTACTGTTTTCATTGGCTTTCACAACTAATCTGGGGTGGTGTGAGAGGTGATCCACACCCAGCAGTCATTTTCCACCTCTTAGTTATCAATGAATGCGGAGACACGGCCAAATGTCTAACTTATTAGCAGATTTAGTTGGTGTGTTGGGATTTTAGCACCAGCCATGCAGTTAGGGTCAAGTAGGCCAAATTCTCTTCGGTGACACTAGGTGTCATCCCATACGGCGCGGCCTGCCCGACTTCACGTGTTGCACTGTCTCTCATCCACCAGAGCAGTGTCTTTTATGATTCCTTATTGTACCTCAATGACTACTTCTTTCCACTTCACATCAGAAGTTACTCGCCAAAAAAGGGACACAAAATCATTTGTTATGTGAATGGATACAACAAACGTGCTTTGCTCTCTTAGTTCGCTAAATGTAAACAATAACAAATACTCCCATTGGTCGAAATGTAATTACATATAGTCTGATCTCTCACCCTCAATCTGCATAACACAATGGGAATTTATTGAATCTGCGTTGATCTCGCCGACGACAATCGGAAATTGCCGAGTGTAAAATTTCCGTATGCAAATGACCGAAGAGTCAATGCATGCAGCGCAACTGTCGTCGGGCTACGTAACTACAATGTAGTAGTGTGATGACCTCTCGCCGGGATTTTCGTACACACGGGTTTGACACGGGTCTGGAAAAACACCGGTATGTTCAACAAGTGTAACCTTAGCATGTAATTCTGCCCAACGTCAGAAGACATCAATTTGGGAAGAAAAATATAGATTCATGCTCTGTCGATGAAGATGAAGATGCAAAAATAATTGTTCATTTGTCACAATACAAACCAAGAACGTTATGTCTTACAGTGGACATAAGAGTGGGATTGAAATCTAATACAACGTGGAAGGTTAATGCCCGTTCCAAGAATGGCTTGCCACTCACAAGAGATACGGGTTGCATGTTTAGGGTTCATGCTTAAAACGTCCCCTCCACCATTTTTTAATCTTTTAATCAATTTGATTTCAGTTTTGATATAGGATACAGGATCATGCATCTTGACTACCAAGGGTTGTGACATCGCTCCGCCCTCCGACTACGCAAGGTGGGGCAACCTATCCCATTGACCCGAAAACGCTAGACGATCACTATGTAGTGTTGTGACACCCTCGTGTGAACAGACTATAAGGATAAGGGGTAAAGTAGTATAAAAGTATCAATTTGTCGTTGCAAAATTCATTTTGATATCAATTTAGCCTCATCTCATGTCCAGAAGCCCTGTAAGCGGAATACCTGTAAGCGGCGATGAAATTATCGCCGCTGGCAAATGAAAAGCCGGTGAAAGACTGACGCGTACGCCACGCGACGTGCGGGCGTTCCGCCAATCAGATTCTTCGGTAGGTGTTTCGGTCCGTAATACCGCCTCCCTGATTGGTTGAACGCTTTCTCGCCGCGTTGCTTACGCGCCACAGTCTGTCGGCGATTTAAAGTGTTAAAATCAACCATTCTCCTCGAATGGCTTAGGATACTACAGTTATAATCTTTCGAAGTCACCTATCAAATGCGACTAATAAGTGTGGGCGTCTTTGAATAAGCCATGGAGTCTCTAATGAAAATGATGAATGTCACGCATTAGAAGATTTTTGCCCGGGGCTTTCTAGAGATTCGCGTAATCTGCCTTTCTCCTGATGGGTAGTCCGCCATGATAATGCCGAATCAGATGACCGCCGTTGGCTTCGGGGATTATTGATAGAAGAGGAAGGGAGTGTCGGCTTAAACCAAATTGCTTTTGGGGTTTGAAGTCAGAGAGACAGGATGTCGTTCAAACGAGCTGGTGCAGAGGCGGAATGGTTTTAGGTCCTTCATGTGATGTCATATTTCCATGACGACACGATGCCGCCATATTTGCCGTGAAAACGCCAAGCGAGGTCACGGCGTGAACACAGCGTCAACACACAGATCGTGACGTCAGAATGTCACGGCGTGACAGTTTTGACGTCGTCGCCGGCGGCCATTTTGACGGCCAACATGGCCGACTCTTTCCAGTCACGTGACCGTTGTGAGTCAGTGAAGAACCTCTGTAAGTACTGAGATCAGTGGATTCTGTGTCAGATCAGGCTGTGGACGGGATATGAATATGCTTTGTTGATCGGGCAGTTTTGCTCTCAAAGTCACCTGTTTATTTGCATGAAGAGAAGTTTTGATTGTTGCGAGACCATTTTTATATGTTAAAGTATACGTCTGTACGTATGTGTGTGAAATATCAAGTCGATTTGATGACGATAACATTGTTTTTGCAGCCTCCCAAAAAAGTTGTGTGTCAGATCAGGCTGTGGATGGGATATGAATATGCTTACGTGAAACCAAAGCCGTGAGTTACGCGTAACTTACGCGAAGCCGTAGGGATGTCAATTGTGACCTGTACTGTAGTTGGTGTGTTGGGATTTTAACACCAGCCATGCAGTTATTAGGGTCAAGTAGGCCAAATTCTCTTCGGTGACACTAGGTGTCATCCCATACGGCGCGGCCTGCCCGACTTCACGTGTTGCACTGTCTCTCATCCACCAGAGCAGTGTCTTTTATGATTCCTTATTGTACCTCAATGACTACTTCTTTCCACTTCACATCAGAAGTTACTCGCCAAAAAGGGAGACAAAATCATTTGTTATGTGAATGGATACAACAAACGTGCTCTGTTCTCTTAGTTCGCTAAATGTAAACAATAACAAATACTCCCATTGGTCGAAATGTAATTATAGTCTGACCTCTCGCCCTCAATCTGCATAACACAACGGGAATTCATTGAATCTGCGTTGATCTCGCCGACGACAATCGGAAATTGCCGAGTGTAAAATTTCCGTATGCAAATGAGGTCAGAGGTCCGCTTATGATAAAACCGAAACCTAAACTCGAACCCGAGACTGGGCCGTCGATAGATGAACAGACGACAGTACTGTTTTCATTGGCTTTCACATCTAATCTGGGGTGGTGTGAGAGGTGATCCACACCCAGCAGTCATTTTCCACCTCTTAGTTATCAATGAATGCGGAGACACGGCCAAATGTCTATTAGCAGATTTAGTTGGTGTGTTGGGATTTTAGCACCAGCCATGCAGTTAGGGTCAAGTAGGCCAAATTCTCTTCGGTGACACTAGGTGTCATCCCATACGGCGCGGCCTGCCCGACTTCACGTGTTGCACTGTCTCTCATCCACCAGAGCAGTGTCTTTTATGATTCCTTATTGTACCTCAATGACTACTTCTTTCCACTTCACATCAGAAGTTACTCGCCAAAAAAGGGACACAAAATCATTTGTTATGTGAATGGATACAACAAACGTGCTTTGCTCTCTTAGTTCGCTAAATGTAAACAATAACAAATACTCCCATTGGTCGAAATGTAATTACATATAGTCTGATCTCTCACCCTCAATCTGCATAACACAATGGGAATTTATTGAATCTGCGTTGATCTCGCCGACGACAATCGGAAATTGCCGAGTGTAAAATTTCCGTATGCAAATGACCGAAGAGTCAATGCATGCAGCGCAACTGTCGTCGGGCTACGTAACTACAATGTAGTAGTGTGATGACCTCTCGCCGGGATTTTCGTACACACGGGTTTGACACGGGTCTGGAAAAACACCGGTATGTTCAACAAGTGTAACCTTAGCATGTAATTCTGCCCAACGTCAGAAGACATCAATTTGGGAAGAAAAATATAGATTCATGCTCTGTCGATGAAGATGAAGATGCAAAAATAATTGTTCATTTGTCACAATACAAACCAAGAACGTTATGTCTTACAGTGGACATATGTGAATGGATACAACAAACGTGCTCTGCTCTCTTAGTTCGCTAAATGTAAACAATAACAAATACTCCCATTGGTCGAAATGTAATTATATAATCTGACCTCTCACCCTCAATCTGCATAACACAATGGGAATTCATTGAATCTGCGTTGATCTCGCCGACGACAATCGGAAATTGCCGAGTGTAAAATTTCCGTATGCAAATGACCGAAGAGTCAATGCATGCAGCGCAACTGTCGGCGGGCTACTTAACTACAATGTAGTAGTGTGATGACCTCTCGCCGGGATTTTCGTACACACGGGATTGACACGGGTCTGGAAAAACACGGGTATGTTCAACAAGTGTAACCTTAGCATGTAATTCTGGCCAACGTCAGAAGACATCAATTTGGGAAGAAAAATATAGATTCATGCTCTGTCGATGAAGATGAAGATGCAAAAATAATTGTTCATTTGTCACCCGACAATACAAACCAAGAACGTTATGTCTTACAGTGGACATAAGAGTGGGATTGAAATCTAATACAACGTGGAAGGTTAATGCCCGTTCCAAGAATGGCTTGCCACTCACAAGAGATACGGATTGCATGTTTAGGGTTCATGCTTAAAACGTCCCCTCCACCTTTTTTTAATCAATATTTTTAATCAATCATGCATCTTGACTACCAAGGGTTGTGACATCGCTCCGCCCTCCGACTACGCTCACACAAACCCTTGACGAACTTGGCTGTGATGAGCTTTTTCCAACCGGATGTTCCTGTTTGTGGACTGACTCCCGCTGTTATTTTTTGTTTTTCATCATAGATCGTTAACATTTGCAATAAACCTGGACATTTCTAAATACCACGTCAGTCTTTCTGTACACCTGCCTTCTCTGTTTTAGAAATTTTTCGTTAGTTTTGTTCAACAGCGTAGTTCATGTGAGTAGTGGGTAAATAGCAATTGATAGAATGGCTGGACAATTTGTGATCAGATTTCGGTAGGCTTTTAGTATGTCAGAAAGTACACCTAATGTTAACAGAATCAAGTGACAAACCATTTGTAGCAATTTTTGGAGGGCTTGAGGGTGTATTTTTCATAATTGACTGGACCAGACAGTCAATTTGGACATAGTGAAATTTGACGTTTTTTTTCATTCACCACAGAGAGAAATGTTGGCAGAATAATTCAACATGGATGGATGGAACATGCAAGAGGAAGCCTAAACTGCATGTTGAAATGTGTTAACAGGAATTGTTTGTAACTCCATGCCACACCGACCATTTTAATACGCATAATGTCGGATTTTAAGCACTGCCCAAAATTCGTGACCATTTCATGACTTCCAGCGATCGGGATATTGACCTGATTTGCATATAACATTTACCACCTGAAAAAACTCCCCGAGACCTTCAATATGAGGGGTATTTTGTTGCCATAGCATCAAAGGTTCCTGAGTTAAAGCCATTTTAATTTCCCCTACCCCTAACAGAGAGACCTGAAAATTTCGGGAAGGCCATACAAAAATCACTCTGGAAGGCTAAGTTTATCCCTGAGGATTCGATGTTAACATCCTTAAATTAAAAGTTAATATACATAGTTATCAGAAAAATGTAATTTAGTTCACTGGTGGGGGGGGGGGTGCAAGGTGGGGCTACCTATCCCATTGACCAAAACGCTAGACGATCACTATGTAGTGTTGTGACACCCTCGTGTGAACAGACTATAAGAGGTAAAGTAGTTTAAAAGTATCAATTTGTCGTTGCAAAATTCATTTTGATATCAATTTAGCCTCATCTCATGTCCAGAAGCCCTGTAAGCGGAATACCTGCAAGCGGCGATGAAATTATCGCCGCTGGCAGTATAGTAGTGAAAAGCCGGTGAAAGACTGGCGCGTACGCGACGCGTCGTGCGGGCGTTCCGCCAATGAGATTCTTCGGTAGGTGCTTCGGTCCGTAATACCGCCTCCCTGATTGGTTGAACGCTTTCTCGCCGCGTTGCTTACGCGCCACAGTCTGTCGGCGATTTAAAGTGTTAAAATCAACCATTCTCCTCGAATGGCTTAGGATACTATAGTTATAATCTTTCGAAGTCACCTATCAAATGCGACTAATAAGTGTGGGCGTCTTTGAATAAGCCATGGAGTCTCTAATGAAAATGATGAATGTCACGCATTAGAAGATTTTTGCCCGGGGCTTTCTAGAGATTCGCGTAATCTGCCTTCCTCCTGATGGGTAGTCCGCCATGATAATGCCGAATCAGATGACCGCCGTTGGCTTCGGGGATTATTGATAGAAGAGGAAGGGAGTGACGGCTTAAACCAAATTGCTTTCGGGGTTTGAAGTCAGAGAAGACAGGATGTCGTTCAAACGAGCTGGTGCAGAGGCGGAATGGATTTAGGTTCTTCATGTGATGTCATATTTCCATGACGACACGATGCCGCCATATTTGCCGTGAAAACGTCAAGCGAGGTCACGGCGTGAACACAGCGTCAACACACAGATCGTGACGTCAGAATGTCACGACGTGACAGTTTTGACGTCGTCGCCGGCCATTTTGACGGCCAACATGGCCGACTCTTTCCAGTCACGTGACCGTTGTGAGTCAGTGAAGAACCTCTCTAAGTACTGAGATCAGTGGCGCCTGTCTTTTCAACGTGCTGATACGTCAACAAAAGAGCAATCAACGGGATTTCCACCAATCAACGAGTTTTTCCGACCGTCACGTGAGTATTGGCAACAGACGCTAGCGATCTCAGCGTTGAGATCTGGAACTAATCTAGAATGGTTTTCGCTTTTACCTGCCAAGTGTAACAAGTGTCGACGTCGAAAATGTGCAGAAATGGAGTGTGGCGGCAAAGATGGGACCCAGTCTACAACGAATATGGCAGCAAAATGTTTGCCAAAGTCTGGAATGTCACAGCAATATAGTTTAGACAGTGAAATAGGAACGCGTACACCTGAAAGTCTCCGGGGATTTTTGCATAAACTTGACATGAGCTACTCTTCTGTCAGTGCTAGAACAGCACAAAAGGCAGCCAATCCAGAGAAATCCTTTCCTAGGAGACTGGCTTCGTATTTCTGAAGTGAAAGGCTTACGACACGCGAAAGCAGTTCTATAGGTCAATCTCCCTCGTGAGCCGAAACACGAATTACAGAATTACAGCCTTTTGTCACAGCCTTTTCAGCACATGATGCGTTTTTCGAGATTGCAGTTTGATTCGAGAGGATGGACCTTCCTCTTGCAGTGAGTCTTTCTCGTTGCTTTTTTAGACGGACACGTCGTAAGCGGAAAAGAGCTTGATAAAGGAAAGCATCTAGTAACATGATATTGGGAGCCGTGTCAGGATGACATGTCACATGGGACTAGTTACACAGACCTGGAGGTTAATCCCGTAGAAAGTTTCATGTAGACGATTGTTGTTCTTTTCTTAAGCTTCTTTTCTTAAGCTTGCAGTGCACAAACAAGAACTACATGTACTGCATTCAGTCGCAGCAGTTCGTGTAAGATCTAGGACGAGTTCCCAGCTCCTTCGTCGCCTTAGAACTGAACAATAGATTCGCCTTAGAAGTGAACAATAGAATAAAGAAATTGGGCAATAAGGGAAGATGTAGAAAGCAGATGCTATAAGGATATGGAAGCTGGGTGTAGAGGTTATTTACTGACGTCACGTGACTGCAGAGTCGGCCATGTTGGTCGTCAAATGGCCGGCGACGACGTCAAAACTATCACGTCATGATATTTTGACTTCAGGATCTTTGTGTTGACGCTGTGTTCATGCTGTGACATCACTTGATATTTTGACGGCCAATACAGTGGACATTTATGGTATAGGGAAGGTGTAGAAAGCAGAGGCTACTGGGAAGGAACTATTGTAACTAGGACATGTATTCCCTGGATTCCAATTCCTTTCACACCGTTTCACAAAGGCTTCACGGTCGCGAACCCTGAAGCCACGTGTCCGTGATACGTGTAGCTGCCTTTACAGAACCGTTTTTATCACATTGGCCTGCAGTGTAGCTTACACCAACTCTTTGAATTTCTACCCTCGAAACCCCTTGGGTTCAACACCACTGTCTGATAATACGTATACAGCAACAATCTCAGGTGCTCACAGAGGACAGTAATCTGATTTCCATCGGCCAACAATTGATGGGAATTCCCCCAACGTGGTGGCATATAAAGATCTCTTACATAAAGCAAAAAGAGTTTCGACCCATAAAATGAGATTACTGGCCCTTGTGTACACATGACATTCAGTTTAAATTGCAAGTGGGCGGCAAAAAAGAACATTCTTGAATAGTATTCACATCGTAGACGCTATGCAACATTACTAATGGTAAGCTGAAGGAAAAAACAGCCTTTAAATCGAATCATCAGTATGCCCACGGGGAAGTTCGCACTACATTTGAAATGTTTCTTCCTGATTAGCCAAGTTAAAACCACATATCAGATGCGCAGTCACGCACAGCTGTGCTACCATTGGTCGATATTGTTGCCGGACCGGGTCGGGGTGCATACAAAACAGGAATCAATATGGGTGATCGATGGGTCAGAGTTTGGATGCATTATTTTGGCCAGTTTGGAAACGATCTGCATAAATATCGTAAGGAGATTCGAAATTCTCTGAATGACATGTACCTGTATGTTAAACCATCGAAGGATTATCCAGGACATTGTGAAAACCGCACCGCTCGCCGCAAACCGCCACAGAAACCAATACCGCAAACCGCCACAGAAACCAATACCGCAAACCGCCACAGAAACCAATATATTATTAAAGTGGAAACAGGGGTTTAACGACGACCCATGAGTCGCATAAACGCGGAAGTTCGGGGCGGGGGGGGTGGAAGGTAGCTATGCAACAACCTGTCAACATGGAAGCATTACACCTTCTATTTGGCAGATGCGACCATTTTGCATTAGTAGTTTTGCGGAAAAAAAACGTTTTGTATTACGGCCAATAATTGTTGTATCATATACGTCGTCATAACTTGCTTTGTCATATAAACCTATCATGAAAAAGATCGTCCGCAGTTACATGTATATGGACATTTTTCCTCCATTTTTTTCGGAAATATCCGCCCAGTTGTCTTCTATGCAGGTTCATTTTACCTTCCTCATGCAACGGCAGAAAAACAATTCCTTCAAGTCATTCCGAAACTTTTTACAACTTATGCAATAAAGATACAAGTTGATTGCGCTGTTTAACGTATAGAGCACCCCGGCGATGCTGTAGGAGAAGTAACTGACTTTTTCTGTGGAGGCATCCAATTTGGTCTTGGCGTAGATAAATTCCCAGATGACCACGTTGGCGACGTATGGTGCCACTAAGACTAGGAACGTCACTGTCACAGTCATCACCATCGTCATCACCATGGTCTCATCCGTGCCTTGTTGCTTAGCAACGCCTAAATCACCATGGTTACCTTTTCGACGGTTCATTTTGTGAAAAATACAGAGGTTGAAAACAACCAGGAATAAGAACGGGAGAATTTGACAAATTACAGAATGGGCGATGTTGTAAATCTGAGCAGCGTTTGCCGAAAAAGATTGATAACAGGAGTATCCCGCGCTGCTGCCGAATGAGCTTTTTCCGTAGATTATGTTCGGAGAGGAAAATAAACAAAATACAATCACCGTGGCAACGACCTTGACCTTTGCCGTTCTGAGCGAACACCACCCGGCGGCGTGAAGTGGAAACACAACAGCGATGAATCGTGTGAAGGTCATAAGGACGATGGACCAGTTGGACAGATTTGTTGAGAAGTAACCAAGGAATAGTAAAAAGGCGCAGTATGCGTCGCCGAGCACCTCTGCGAGCGTCTCGGATATTTCCGTGATGTATCTCTGCCCCATGGCTGCTAGAGTCAGGGTATCAGACACCGCCAAACATCGGAGATAGAAGCAACTGACGATTGTGTTGTACCGAGCAGACGACATGACGATCAAAACAATGAAGTTGTTGATCGCTCCGACGGACACCACACCAGGCATGACGTATCTATCGACAACATTCAAAATTATGCCCAGAATATCGACGGTCCTGGTATCGAGGTCCGTTTCTGGAGATGACCAGTCAGACATTGTGAAGTAGATTAGCTCGAACTGTCACAGAGAGTGAAAATACTATAAAGTCGCGTTTAAGAGGTCAGTTGACAGGTGCCAAAATCAATCAGTAGGCAAGTCTACTCGTGTTCAGATTGACTCGATCCAGCCTGCTAAACCCCTCCGACTAAAAAGGCCCTTCTGGACATGAACAATACTGGCATACACGATTAGTTTTGGTACCTGTCAGCATCATCTAGGCCTACATGCATTTCTTAATGAGATTTTGGTGTGCAGCACAGTTGCCTATATGTATAGTCGGTGTCCTACCTTGCGACTCGGGCTGTAATGGGTTTTCTGGGTGTGAGTGCCGTGTCTTTAATGATAATGTTGCAGTCGCTTTCGGCAGCACTTCTTCCACCCAGCCCAAGTTACACAACATTATTAGGGGAGTAGAATGCCATAACACAAGCAAACCGAAGTGAGGGCTCACAAAGGGGCAACCCACAGAATGAGGTGCCCACTCCTACACCGAATTTTCCCGAAAAATTTTCCCGTCGATGTTCAACCCGAAGACGAGTGAACTTCGTTCCCGTGGATGTAGATTTGGATGGTTGAGGTTTGTCCGGTCCTGTCTGATCCTACGCACGGCGACGATTAATATGAACAACACGTTCAACATTACTTATATAACTGTCAACAGAATTGTTATCTTCCCGAAAAGACCACAGAACACGCATGACAAGATGAAAATAGAGACTGATCAAATAGATTTTGCTGGTGTAATTACGGCAACAAGGCATCATGCTGCTGGCGAGAGAACAAAACATTGATGATTTAAAAATATTGTTTGGTCAAATTACACGAACATGTCATGCAAAGTTCGGACTATATTAAGCTGCGACCTTGAATGCCGAATATACTACGGTGGACATGATTTACAATGATTGTATATATAGAAATCTATGCGAAATTGCTAATTTTGGCGTTTATTTGAGAACTTACATATAGACCTACTGAAATCACCTGGTAATGTGGTATCCAGTCACAGGCAATCTGTGTACATGTAACTAGGCCTAGTGCATTTACTGTTAAGTCGCGACCTGAAATTTCGCCAACAACGTCTCGCGCGCAGCGTCTTTCTAATAGCTACGACTCGTGATCCCGACGACTACAGCGCCGCCCAACGTCATTTCTTAGCGATGACTTGGGATCATCCCGACGATTGCAGTGCCACTCAACGTCTTTCTTCGCCCCGTCTCGAGATTAGAGATCACGTATAAAAAGTCATTACATGTATTTCTAAGGTCTTTATTTGCGGTTATAGGCCTAACCACCCATAACAACGTTCCTGATTTCTGTCCATCATCAACGCCACCTAGCGGCAATGAACATCTCAGCATATTATCACATCTCTGATTAAGACCCTTAACGTGATAATTACGGTTGTCGCTGAGGTCTAGCTTTGATGTTCTATCCCTTCCTCTCTGGCTTACCGCCGCGAGCAGTAACAAATCACCTTTGTTATGTATCCCAAATCTTCTGCTCGGCTGGCGATCAAAGATAGGTATGGTCTCTATTGATTAGGCCCGCCTTTTATCATATTGTGGGGCCGTGCAAATAAGCACATTATACATACGAAGGAAAGGTACAGGACATAATGTATCTTGTGGAGGTTATTTAGACGTCACAACGGTCACGTGACTGCAAAGAATCGGCATGTTGGCCATCAAATGGCCGGCGACGACGTCAAAACTATCACGTCATGACATTTTGACGTCACGTTCTGTGTGTTGACGCTGTGTTCATGTCGTGACGTCGCTTGACAATATGACGGCATCGTGTCGTCTTGAAATATGACGTCACCTGAGGAACCTCTATACTTGCTATGCAATATTATGGGACCCTTGTTCCTATAATTGTTACGTTCCTTTGTGGAGTGTTGCTTTCCTTTCTTACCGGCGAATAAGCGAAATACGCGGATGAAACATTTTTTTTGAAAGTCATTTCCGAAGATGGTGAAATACTACTAACGTGACTTTTTGTAACGTTATTTGTGTAGTTGTGAACACTATCGTTTAAAGAAGGTATACAATGTATATATATACAATGTATAAACGTGCTGTTGTAATTTGTGCGTCATCGTGATTCAAAGTAATTTGAGAGGCCGTGTGATCTCAATCATGATTTTCGCCACGAAAGAACCAATCGGAAGGCTTGTTACTTGCAAAACGAGACCGCTGATTGGTTCGCTCCCCCGCCGCTCGTTTTTATGGTCCTTGCATTGCGCATTGCGCACGCAAGTATTCTAAAACCTTCCCGGCGCAGAGCTGCCAATATTTTAGTGCGAAGATACCGGTACTGGTTAGAACATTTTTCACATCGAATGACTCCATTATAAGCGGTAGCAAACAATCCAAGGAAGTTTTCTACAGCACGTGCCATGGAAGAGGCTAGACTGGTTCCCGTCTTTGGCGCTCCACTTCCGCCGCGCTACTCTCCATTGTTGAGCGAGCGCTGCGGGAGTGTAGCGGCAAAAACGGGAAACAGTCTATGAAGCAGCCAATCAGCTTCGTCAGCGCATCATTCTGACCTATGTGGACACCAAGAAGAGGAAATCGTCGTGTGGACACAGAGTCTCATACGAACCCAGTTGCTTTCCAGCACCAAAAGATATTTGCCAGCTG
>NMRB01003051.1:61008-78739 GCA_002633025.1 Notospermus geniculatus
ACGTTTAAATTGCAGCTAGGAAGGCGGGATAGCCTCTAAATATTTCCTACATGTAATACAGGAAAGGCTTAAGAAGAAATATGCCACTGGCTAAGGAATGGCTTCCGAACTAATTCGAAATGTTACAATACAACAAAATACAAGTATACATGTCTAGCCTACGATTACAATATCTCCTGGAGCGATGTCAGCTAGAGCCCAGTGGGCGTAGATGCTGATTACGTGATGGCATCGGATGCCGATATAATCCAGACCTACCCCAGAAAAAAGCCAGTCGCTGCACATCAACAACGGAGACATGGAATTTTCCAAATAAAATGTTCATTTAGATGATTTGCACCGAGTCGCAAAAAGGCAATAAGGGAATTAATACAGAACCGCTATGTCTAATTCTGAATACCAAATATTTCGAAGTAAAAAAGTCCCTCGCAACAGTTTGCGCATGTTCTATAAATTTTTCTTCGACTCAGAGTCGTTATCCATCCTCCCATAGCAGGGTTTTAGTCTCGCTCCTAGTCTCCGAGTGGATGAAGAAGAGAGACGTAAAAACCCCTGTAGATGGAGAGTAAACTGCTTCCTACTCCTCTGGAAGGATAAAACTGCTTCCAAATCCTGTGGAAGAAGATATATAAAACTGCTTCCTGCTCCCGCGGAAGGAGAGTAAAACTGCTTGCTACTCCTGTGGAAGGAGATTATAAGAACTGTTTCCTACGCCTGTGGAAGGCGAGTATTGCGGCTTCCTCTCCTCTGGAAGAAGGTAAAACTGCTTCCTACTCCCATGGAAGGGTAACGTAAACTGCGTCCTACTCCTGTGGAAGGAGAATATAAAACTGATTCTTACTCCTGTGGAAGGAGATTATACTGCTTCCTAATTCTGTATTGGAAATCTGCGGTCGTTCTCTGCCATCTGATCAACAGACGTTTCTTCTACCGAATACAACATTTTTTTTTATCCAAATAACATCAATATATTGAACTGGAGGAGGACGAGGGCATCGTATTTATGGTTGAATAATGAAGACACTTAATGCATATCATAGGAATCCCGGTCCACCTTACTCAGTTGTCGATATTATCGGGAACGAAATGCGATGTGGAACGCAGCCGAACCCAATGGTAAATTCCCATTAACGATTTTTTCAAGGATCGCTTTTGCAATCTGGCAAACCAAACGAATTTTCAATTGATTGGTCGACCATTTTGGTTGAAAAATGCTCATCATGCCTCCCACACGTTCCAACGAATTGGGGGGGGGGTCCAGGCGCGGATAAGGGGTCCGGACCCCCGCAGCCGGTAAACAACGATTTTTCGTCAGGACTGACGAGAAATCGCAACCAAGTAGTTGCGAAAACCCAGTGGCATGGATACTGGCACACGGCTTGCGAATGAGTCGCAGTCGCATGCACTTAAACCCATCGACCACTGGTTTGCCATCAACACGCAGCTGACGATACGTGGACGCCATTTACAGCCTCTCCCTACGACCCCTCCCCTCCACCCGCTTGCTACAGCGCCAAAGACGAGAGAGGAGCATTGGCGTTGATCCCTGATGGTTCAGAATGACGGTACATGTCAGTACATGTACAACAAACCGAATCAAAGCCATGTCATCGGCAGAGCTCTTGGAGAGAATCTCTCTACAACGTATCCTCAGGTGTTGTTGTTTTTAGTAAACCTTGCCATGTATCATGTTCTTCACACAATGGTAGTGAATTGAGCCGAACATGCCACAGGTGTTTGCGATACAGGTGTTTGCGATACAGGTGAATCGCAGGTGGTTTGCGAAATCAGGTGATGATCGTTCATTTTCTTCACAATCATTACGTTCAACCTTTTACATCTCTCAACATCGCCGTACCTAGGCTGATAACCTTGACTTCTATTGTACCTAGAGTAGTATCTACACAATGGTATTCCCACTCTCTTTCTCTTCGTTTTCCACCCGCCCTTTCTGCCATCCCTCTCCCCTCGCTCTCCCAACTCCTCCAAACTCAGTATACCCAATTGCTTCCTTTCGACGTTCGGCCTTCGTCTTTCAAAAGTTTCGGTTTATAGCCTGATATAAACAACGGTAGGTGTCATCCGACTTGACACTTTAACCCCGGTCAGTCCCGAAACTTTCAGTACCGCAGAGCTTAGAGGAGCTGCTCAATCAGCTGCTCAACCCTATTAATCACTCTGACCGGTAGGCCTACCCATTTACACCTCGGTGGATTGAGGCGAGGGAAGAAAAGAGACTGCTCAGACTCTCACGCTATAGCAAGAGACCGGAACCCAAGACCACCGAGGCATCTTTTCAATTTCCCCAACATCCCTGCCTTCCTCCAGCCCTCCACGTCTATGACGGCATCACTGTCCCTTCCCCTCTCCCTCTCGCATTCAAGACACGGCGTGTACCACTCCCCGACTATATCATGATCTTCAGCCGCACTCAGCTTTTGCCACGATCTTTTCAAGGGCCGCAAGAACCATGCGAAGGTGACTACTTTACAAAACTCCCATCATGTCATCAGATGAATCATTACTTTTTCATGAACAAGCACCGCGTTGTTGAAAAATAGATGTCCAATAATGTCTCCCAGAAGTATTTTCAAGAGTCATTTTTTGCCCATCGCCAGCCAGATTTACCCGTAATACGTACGCTAGCGCTGATTATGATCCCTTAGAAGGATTTTCATGTTACTTAGCAGACAAAAAGGCCACATCTCGGATAACTATAAGCTTCGCCCGCAGGCAGACGTCTCCTTAACTTTGAGGTCTTCGGATCAATACGAACCGATGAGCTACGGAGGACGGATAGAATAAAAAAAACATGGCCGCCGCCTGTGGCGTAGTGGGGAAACATGGAAACGGGGTATTTTTGAGTATGATTTAATTACCTCGTTTGCTTCTTGCATATTGATTCTTGGTTTGGTCCCTGGAACTTAGACTCAGGCAGTTTAACCCTTCACTCTCGAGACCAACTTTGTCACAAATGACGAGTGAAAAATGAGCTCCCATGTAACTGCGGTTAGACTTCCATAAGTATCATGTAATGCCCGCATAACTTTTTATCCCGCTCAAAGAGCGGCGCTTTGAGCGGTTGTACCGAAGACGTCAAAAATAGAGCAAAGCAACGCAATGTCGTCGCGTCATGACGTCCCTGACGCAGCGCAACACGGACGAGACGTCGAAAAAAGTCCAACCGCTCACAGCGCCTCCCAGTAGCGGTAGTTCTGAGGGTTATCCGTTGATGATAAACTGATGGTCAGAAATTTCTTATCACAACATTCTCATCAAAAGCCTGGTCAACGATACAGTTGTCTACGAGGGCGAGTACCTGCCTAATAAGATGTTGGTGTTGATCAATATCGGCCAAAGTCGAATAGCTTGATGTATTTGTCTGAGGTCCAAGCAAACCTATCAACAGCTGGCAATGACAATGCTTTCTCACCACTACATACTCTAAATGGACGCTCCATCAACCGGAGTGGTTTTGGTCAATCAAAATCACCCTGGAGGGAATCGGAGCGATGAAACCGACGCCAAAGGCATTACCACCAAGCTTGATGTCGTCTGTGAAGTATTTTGCGTATTATCCATGGTCCTTTGATCAGGATCCCAGCTGAAAGGCAGCGTAGACTCTGACGTTTCGGAGTCGCACCTACGATTTCCTGCACCACGACGGAACAGACAGCTTCAGGTGCAACTTGCCTCTTCCGCATGTCCAGCTTGACTACTTCCGGTCGTCAAGTGAAACGTGGGCGCTCATCGCGGAACAGGCGGTTTCTGCGAGCAAGGAATCGCAACTCCGCAGGAAGTCGTAACTGCGACCACCAACTTCAAGTTGAGCGGAGCACTCTGTAGACTTTTTCAAGTGCCTTTTCTGCTGTATCAAGGACAGCAGTTCCATTTACCCTTTCCCGTTCAGGCGAATTATAAAGTGGGGTGCACTGAATCTGCAACGTCTGACATTACGGAGGTTTAGAAATCAAACGATAAACGTAAACTTAACAACGCTATTTTTCACGTCATACTACACATTCACCAGACTTTATATCCGATTGCATTTTCGGTACCAAAATAACGTTGTCGTTAACGTTTACGTTTATCGTTTGATTTCTTAACCTCCCTATTTTCACTGGCAGAACGTCGTTTTTCAAATTGTCAACCCCGAGAGGGTTAAGTGGCTTCGAGTTCGGCAAATGCCATTAGCTTTCCAGTTGGACTGTTAGCTATCTTTCATCCAGCTGACTCTGACGGCTCTTTCCCCCTCACTTCACCATAATGGCCGCCCATCCGCCTGAGTGGGCATATGCCATCGACTCCACGTATATAAAATGGATAGTATTGAGACGCAAGGCTGCTGGAATCAGTTACAATCAGATCAACAGAAGTGGTAACGTAAGCTGATTTTTAAAAAGTCAAAGTTACCTGTTTTCCGTTCAACAGTAGCTAATTTTTTAAAAGTCGAAGTTTGCTTTTTCCGTTGAACAGTACATATCGTATTTTCAAGACTGGAATGACTGATTGTCGCAGGGCAAATACATGTAAAATTTATTTGACATTTTGTTCAACAATACCATATATTTTTTGCAAATTCCTGAAGTGCAGTTTTATAGCTTCCCAACCCCGAGGCTTGTTTGAAGTGTCGGGCCAGTTTTTACTCCTTCAGGCGTAATGTTTTCAAAATACACCATCGAATGGTTCGCTCAGTATTACGATTAGGGATTTTTATCCTCCCACAACAAGGGTTTTTACTCACTCCTCTTCTCCACTCCTCTTTGTACCTTGTGTGCAAGGTATAAAGAGGAGCGAGACCAAAGCCCTGCTATGGGAGAATGGGGATTTTTCGGGGTTAAGAAACATTGGAATACGTATTACTTTAATTATAAAAGTATTGATTACTATTCGGAATACATGTTTCAATTCCCACTCCGTTATCGGCTTCCAATATTTCAATATAAAGATATCATTTCCTGGCGGATTTTCTAAAGACCCAGTCAGGCTTATGATTGAGATCGCTGAAGGATGGAGACTTATTCTGTCGCTAAGATGATATCCCATAAGCAGGATGTTAAAGGAACACGGTATTGGATCTCAAACTGCCGACGTGGAGGGAGCGACCTAGCGGCAGTAAGACGAACTACAAAAATGCATTACAAGATGTTGGCTAAATCGGGTCAATTCGCCGACAACGTAGTTAGTCCCTGCTGCTTTCATACCATTTAATGGCCGCTGGCACACTAAGCTGGCCAAGCGGGCCGTGGCAGAAAAAGTTTAGGTAAAATAATTGTCTGAGAGGATGGGTTTGGAAGTGTTATATCATGCTTGGACAATGAATGGCCACGACGTCATGTGGGACACGAAAATTTCTTTGTTGACATTCTGGAGAAGTTTGTTTACATTTTTCCCTGAAAATTCGTCCCCTTTCAAATTCTATTTCTAAATCAATTTTTTCCCCTTTCGATTCGCTTCAACTGGTCTGTTCCCTCGCAAGTGACTTGAAGAAGAAGTCCCTCTTGCGGGGTTATGAACAGGAGAACCAATAGAACCAATGACAAGAGTGGGATTTGATGATGTCATGGATTTGTATGAATAGCTTTTTACACTGGACCACGTGGATCTCGTGTTTGATGGGCAATAAGAAGTACATGTACATGCATAATGTACGGAATTCGTTCTAGCAAATAACATACGAGGGAGGGATTCGCCAAGGCTCATATTTTCCAACCACAATAATTCGGTGCCCAGTTTCATTTCATGGGTGCCAAACACCAAATGAAGCATATGCTAGTATTCTATATGGAACTGATGGCGGATGTGCCGCAGACGTTATTCGCTAATGGTTTGGAGCCACGATGGTGTAGTGACTCGGGTCTCTGTCTAGAGATCTTGAGACCCAGGTTCGAATCCCAATGTCGGCGTGAGACTCTGGGCAGGTCTCTTTGCCTACACCGTGCCTCTCTCCACAAGGGGCATGTATGGCTACCGGTGGAATGACCCGCTGTAGAAACCAATGTCTCTCGGGAATAAACAGTTGGTTTCCCTGACTCCTTCAGGAGTATTTGGGCTCCTTTCACACCGGTGTAACGTTTTTCAGTGTTTCCCATCTGTGGGTGTTCCCCTCATATTGTCCGAGTGAATCGTGATAGACACCATAAATCCTGAATGAATGATTAATGGACTTATTGATTGATTGATTGATTACTGTATATGTACATGGATTTGTCTCATAAACCTTATTTGTTATACCTGACCTAATTCTTCGTAAACATGCAACCTATGCAGTTTCGACTAAATTGATTGAATAAAATCAATTATCAGTGTGCAATACAAAACTTCGCTCAGTGTTCTTATGTTGAGGCTCATCTCCACATTCATTAACCCTCTAAGAACTATGAATCTGAATATGGCCTTCAACCAGTTTTCATTCGGGAAATGACGCCAAGTGAGTCCACAAAGAGTCGAAACACGTTTTCATAAAGTTGCACCATTTTGATTTGATGTAGTTATTTTCATTCAATTCTCGCACAATTCCATGACAGTTGTGGTCATTTACTCCCCCCTCCCCCNCTCCACATTCATTAACCCCAGAACTACGAATTCACGACATTACCCTTCGATCTAAGCTGACAACCATGAGAGAAGCGAAAAAATCTCAAGGGCAACGACGCTGAGGTGAATACACAGGCATGTTTGTAAACAATTATGTATGTTGCAAAATAAATCTCATTTCTTGGTTACTGTGTTCTATTGGCGACAAAATTGCCAACCAATGTCGACACCAACACCAACACCAACATCAACACCAACACCAACCTGTGTCGACCTACCCTTTAGAAGAGCCCCTCAGTTCACAAAGAAATGCCGATCGTTACGGACTTGTGCGCAAGTGATCATTGCTGACAGCTCACGCAACTTCACGCGAGATTATAAAAAAGCAAGATCATCCAACGGGAATTGAATAATTGAACGGTTTCAATTATCGAGCCGCAAATATTATCACAGCAATGTTGGATTCATTTTCTTCTGATTCTTTAAAGGTGCTCGATGAGCCTTTTGGGAAATCATAAAACCATATCATTATTTTTTGAAAGAACTTTTTTTGTTTGTTTGCAAATAAAGTTGGTTTTAATCATATCATTGTTGAGATGTTATGAAAGACTAGGTTTATTATTATCTGCATCGCGTATTTGTGGCATGTAGAATGAAGGATTCACCATTTCAAGAATGCTGTCATTCATCGGAAATCGGTTGAACGATATCCTGGAAGCACTATGGAACCATTCACATTCAGAAGACTGTGGTCGTTACATTTGCCCCAAAACTAAAAATATCACTTTCTATATTTAATGATTACATATTAGGCCTATTCGTGTATTGAAAGGAAGGGTTTTGTCGTTTTAAGCCTCGCTTATGTCGCCCTTACGTACAGTCAGAACTAGTTGGCAACTGATAATTGGCGCGTAGTTGGAACTAATCAGTCACAACTACTAGGTGACATAAGCTCTCGGGCGTCAGCGAGTAACTAGTTGCAAACTACAAATATCCAGATCCAGAAAATCGCACGTGTTCAACTTCAGCACGTTTTACTTAAAATCAAAAGAAATCAGTGTCGACATACGCACTCAAAAGACGGCGATAAACTAGTTCCAGGTAGTTGCGACCGATCGGTATTTTTCTAGTCGGTGGTGACATAAGTTATCAGTTGCAACTTGTTGACGCTATTTCTATCACAGCGTAGGGCGACATAAGCGAGGCTTTAGGTATCTGTTACAACCAGAGAAGTTATATGCCATCACAGAAGTTAAGTGGCTGATACAATTGAAGTAAAAAGCGCTAGTGATGGACCTCAAAGAGGCTGTCTTAAGAACTGGATGTTAAAAGATGTAACACTTTTGATCAAAGAAAGTGTTTAATCATAACACCCCATAAAATTTTAGGGCCTAAATTTCTTTGCAGATACAACTTCGAACGAAGTGTCGGAGTTTTTTATCAAAACAGTGAGTCAGATCAAAATATGAGACACTTACTTTCTGTCAAAGAAGTTGTTGATATCAATGGCGATTACACTTTTCAGGTTTGGGGAACCACCAAAGCATTAACGGTATCTCCGTCATATCGGCAATAAGCGGGAATACCCCGGTGACGAACATTGAAAAAAAAATTCAAAAACGAATTCAGAATAACTTTTATTGCTATAAAAATGCAGTAACGGCGGAAAGTTCACTCAGCTAGAATTAATACTTGGAAAAAGATAAAATAACTTTAATATTTTAGAAACGGCGGATTATGGATATTGTTGACCTACTCACCTGAAATTTGCGCAATACGCCAATTTAAAATATGTGATAACAATGATGCACAAAATATTGTGACGAATGCAGAAAAATCAAGTTATAGTGGGCCAAGAAAAGGTGTAGGTCACATTTTGGGGTGGGGGTGTGGGGCGGGGGGGGGGGTATTTCTGATATGTGAGATTTACATAACTGCTGATTGCGAAACTGGAAAAGTACCAGGTAGGTAGACCCCCCACCCCATTGATCTTCTGTTTCAGAACTATTTCAAAATTGACTCTCAGGATTGGAATCGTAGATACATGTAACAAAACAAAGATAGAAACAGATCAAATCGCATTCACAGTTTCAATCCGAAGATTAATCGCAAGCTTAGATTCGACCGAAATTTCTGGGAGGTAATGAGAGTTTCTCGTATGTTCCTAACTCCTGCGCTAAAATGCAGCTGAAACGAAGGCCATCGGCTGTTGTGTTTGTGATCGTTGCTCTTATATACAGCAACTGCGCTTATGGTAAGTTTCGCACTGAAGGCGTCGAAAATTTTATAATTCCTAGCCACACTGATTTCCTTTCTACCACCTTCCCTGCCGCCTGCAATCACAGTTCCCCTTTTCAAACTTAGAATGACAACACAAGGATAAACCAAGCACTTGAAACTTTCACAACTTCCAGATCACGACCTCCACTTCCCAGAGCGGTGTCTTCTAAAAATTTCCTTCAAAAAACACTGTTGCAAGATTAATGAACACTTTAGGCCAATTTAAATCTCCCAGAGCCAACTTCCTGAACTTAGGAACCCCAGCTCTGCACCGGGTTCTGCACTGTCCCTGATGAAACTTACGCCAACATGCGTAGAACTTTGTTTATATCATTGGGGGAATCCCCGTGGCCATACTCGTGATGAAAGCACTTTTCACGGGCGCAAAATTCAAATTGCGTGACGTTTTACAAGCTCATTTGGTAGGAAATGTGTACAGCTTGAAAATGTGTTCTGCGAGCCTCTATTGACAGTTATTCTATAAGCCCCAAACGACGGTCTTCTCAATTTGATACAGTGTATCCGTATCAATATGACAATATACACACAACGTAGAATGTGATCCAAGAATGAGTCACACGCCTGAACTACTGTTGTGTGTGACATCATCGAAATACGTAGACTGGTTCCCGTCTTCGCCGCTCCTAACTCCCGCGCGACTGCGCTACTGTCCATGAACGCCCGGGAGCGGAGTGGCAAGACTGGAACTACAAAATATGGTGGTCAATTTTTCTGATCAGTCACATGTTCCTGGTGTGACCTTTCCTTATCTGATGTGCCAATTAAATGATTGTTCTGACACGATACTTTAAATTGATAAAAAACAACACAAAACAAAAAATACACACAAATAAAAACCAGTGAATGTTTTTTTCTTCCTTTCTGTTGTACAGTGCATTAGAAAGTCCAGCACAAAACTGAAATAAAGCCATTGTGATGGCCCATTTCAAAAAAATTTACTCTTTGTTTTGATAACGTCCCAGTGCGTCTTGGTCCCACTTTGGTCTTTGATACTCATTACGTCACTCGCGGCTGCCATGTGATGGAAGTAACATGTAGCATAACCCAATTCATGGTACAAGCTTTTGGCCGGGTGTTCATGTAATGTGTGATACCCACTGCACTGCCGAAATCAGGATAAAGTGGAGCAAACTACATTTACATACGCGATAAACTTTAGAAATTGTTGAGTTCAGCTGAAAAACTTTGAAATCTGATCAGTTTGACACGACATGTCGATGCCATCGTTAATTTTACAACCTGTACTTTCAGGGGATACCCCCAAACAGAAATGTCCAATCAACGAGTACTATAATGAGATCTCGTTAAGGTGTCAACATTGTAATGATCTTTGTGGTGACGATGTAAACCACCAGGCGTGTTCATACAAATGTCCCGGTGAGTATGGGCGGTTATACCCGCAAATAAAGACGTTACAATACGTGCACCACTAGGCGTTGTGATTTGATCTCAAGTCCTAGCCGGGAAAGACGTTGGGGTCGTCTCGAGTCGTTGTTAAGAAGGAGGTTAGGGGGCGTTAGTTGATTTACTGATTTTATAAAATTACAAACCTTCCAGGATATCGAAAGCCAAAATGCCTGTTAGACGAATATTATGATGAAAGGTCACTGGCCTGCCAACATTGCAGCGAACTCTGTGAACGCGACGGAGGAGACAAAACCTGCTTAAAGTTTTGTCCAAGTAAGTGAATGAAAATGATTTTCCGATCCAAACACCTACCAGTCCATTCCACTTAAAAAGCTCTCCATGTTCATGACAACTTTTCCATGCACATCCAATAATGAATAAGGCATACATTTATGAATTTTATACTACTAACCAATCGACCCAGAGCCCGAACAGGCCAATGAAGGTCGGGTCAGGCCAGTATTGATTCTGCCTTTTCCAAGTCCATAAAGATATTTCCTAGCAGAGAGATCAACTGATACGACAATGAACTTTGCCACCGACGAACCCACTGGGCATACACAAAGTAAAACGGAGTGGAACGAGTAATTTGTGATCTGGCCGCAATATACCTCGATTGGTACCACAATCCTCCACTAGGTGGGTTAAGGAGGATCGGTACAGCTTATTGCAACTTGGCGTTTTGATTGGCTGCTACTGAACATAAGACGCGGAAATACCACAGTTGAAAATGACGTCATTCTCGCCAAATTTGTTAGTAAACGTTGACTGCACCGAGACCGCCCTGGGTGAAAAGATTATTATTATTTTTTTAGTTACAGGTACACGTATTTCTATTCTTTTTTCCAGACTTCAAAAACGAAAGAGTCAACACAACTAATTTGCCTGCAACAGGTCAGCTCAAAAACGAAACGGTCAACACAACTAATTTGCCTGCAACAGATCAGCTGAAACCAACGAACACACCAGGCACATTCACTTGGACAAGTGCATCCTCAAAGGAACGAGTAGGCCTAGTTGTTGGCCCGGTGATAGCTGGTATCATCATTTGTGTTATCGTCGGATATTTTGCGCGAAGGAAATACAAGCATCGAAAGAACTCTTTTCAAATTAAGGCGAATAAATGGTCAATTCACCCAATAAATGAACCAGTATATACAATTCCGACACAAGAAACGTCCTCTAGGGAACAAAATTCATGTACTCCAGCTGCCACTCCAGAGAGTGACAACCATGGTACTGCTTGCCTAGGCCCCTAACGGAGATTCGTGTATCATAATCAGGTGCAAAATACTCCCGTCCAGTTTTCTCAGTATTTCCTCTTATTGTATGGGTACTGTTAAACAAGAGGGACGGACTTCTTGTTACCCTTTTGAAAAATCATGATCTCGACAGCTGTTTTTTGTGTGGAAACATTGAGAAGTGGGGAACACTAGAAAACGTTACACCGGGGTCCATAATGGGGAATTGGCACTATATAGAGTACTAACGTCACCATGTGGAGCTGCGATCGATGTGACCGAAAATTCATTTTTGTAGCTACATTTCTGGCGCGGAAATTACCTGTTTGTGTTGGTCGTCTGCCAGTAAAATGTACATCATCCTGGAAGCAGATGAGAATGTCTTTAACCTTGTTCATTTCTTAAAACAAAGAAATAGGATGACAATAAAAGCAACGTTTTGTCGCATTAATTTTTGTAGAAAAATGTACAGGCCACTTTTTCATGGTGCAACAGGTCACATCGCTTACAGCGCCGCCCTCTCGGGATAAAAAGTTATGAGGATTGTTTGTTGATATAGGGTGTAGAGACCTTTACTGAAGCCATACAACACTACCGGTACCTGTATATTCATTGTATATACATACATGTATATAGGTGTAGACCTACATGTACAGTACGTTCATTTCATTGAATTTAATCATTACGAAATTCCATACACTTTAAGAATCCCGTTTACTATTCAAGACACACCAGCTTTTATCAGGTCAATCCAATCAGCTTGTTACTTTCAACCTGAACAACGACTGTCTAAAGATAATGATGAGACACAGTGGTTGGGAGTTCATTAGCAAGGCAAATATGTCCCTGAGTAGATTAAGATAACGAAACACGGCGTTATCTCTTAAATTTGCTTTACTCTTGGTGGGAAGGTCAAACACAGTCAACACTTCATTCGGGATCCATTCATATTCATGTAAGAGTGCAGAATCCAAAGGAAAATGTGTTGATTTACAATGTAAACGAGCAATTTGGATTGTTTGTTAAAGGGGCCCTACAGGCAGCTTGCTATAGGCTCATATCAGTGTAGCCAATTCATCACAGGTGGCGCTAGCAATGAAAACCTACCATGCCCACGTAAACGTAATGAATGTGATGTCTTGTGGTGCTACATGTACTTACTGATTGAAGTTTTAAATTCTTTGTATATACATTGTGCTGAGAATGTTTTTAAGAACCTCTATGTACTGCTGTTTTAAATTGTTTGTATATATGCTAAGAATGTTTTTTTTAAAACCTCTATGTACTGCTATCTTAAATCTTTTGTATATGTGCTAAGAATGTTTTTTAAAAACCTCTATGTACTGCTGTTTTAAATTGTTTGCAAATTTTAAAAACCTGCTGTGCGGTGCTGTGTACAATAAACGTATCTTATCTATCTATCTTATCTTATCTTATCTACGGATTTGGGCTTCAAATGTTGGTATACATGTAATTACTTGCCATACATGTGGAGTTCGATTCTCATGCCAACCGATCGGTGTAATGGGCACATCAAAATCCCTATGGGGAGGCTGTCTGTAGGGTCCCTTTTATATTTGTTTATTTGATTATCAACCACTAGACTAGACTGTTTCGAGGGTATCATAGAAACTTGATGCAAATAAAACAGAAATTCAAGAAAACGTACAATACATATGGGAGATTATCAAGGTTTTCGTTGGCGCCGAAGGGTTTAGTTTAGTGTTGATGTTGAAGGTCTCTCGTTCGAGTCCACCCCAGAGTCTGCATTTTGTTTGAGAACAGCAGTGCACGATCCCTCCTCAACCGGAGCGTAGTTGAGTGTAGAAAAAGAGACTTTAAAAGGTCTACATGCTGGTGAGGAGTGTGGACAACATCAGAAAGGTAAGCCCAAGAAGAGGGTACGACATTCGCGGTGTCCAGGACGAGCAGGACGGCTGGACAGGGTGCTGCAGTCCCGGGATGACGTCATGCCAGAAGCTCAGAAACTTGTTCCTGTAGAAAGCGTCAGTGCGGAGGTCCAGGGTTCCATTTTGGATGCCGAATACCAGGAATTTTTCTTCTCTTAATTTAAGCTGAGGCCACTGACGGGGTGTGGCGACTGGCTGATTGGGGTTGCTGGAAAAATCAAAATGGTTTGTGGAGATTCTCAGAATGAGGTAGGCTATCCATGCCAATCAGTAGAAAGACTTGAAAACATTCAAAGAGGAAAGCATTATCGTCGAATCGGCTATTGCGCATGGTGGATGAGAACAGCATCTACAATTATGGGTACTTCTTCCAAATGGACACGTTTACATCTGCATCGGTACACACCACGATGAGCAATGCGATTTTCACAGGCACTAGGATGATTAACAAGCGAAATATATTGCTACACCATTAAAGGGCTCGCCAGGCCCATGTGAAAAACGCATCGCTCACCGCAAACCGTGGCGATAAGGCTATAGTGCAAACGGGCCTTTAACGAAACAAATGGCTTTTTCTGGACGACATCGGACTTGGGGAATCCTTCATATGACTGCACTCACCCCGACTTTGCGAAGTTTGTCCAATAGGTTATCATGGCATCCGAGAGGTCTACCTCACCAGGCGCCATTTTGGCTTCATTTTCGATGATCGTCCCTCGGCCGAAGAGATAACCGAGTTCGTCGCCGTGTATGGCCCCATCCACGAACGGCTCCCGCTCCAGCTCCAGCATGTCACTCGGCACAGTCGATCCGACAGCCGGACTGGGTCTAGGCAAGAAGCTGTACATGTAGGTGGCACCCGTCCCTGTAGTTCCGAGGAATTCCGCTTCATGTCGCTTAACAAACTTATGATTGCCATCATAGAAATAAGCATCACCCGAATACTCGACAAAATTCTCAGCCGTCATCATGTCCTTGGTGTTGCCATTCTCTAGTGTGCTGTAAACCCACCAGAGGGCATCCAATGATTTCCTGCTTGCCCGTTCACCTGTTATTCCACAGACGTCCGCCCGTTTATAGAACATTTCCTTGGGTACCCCATCATAAAAACTCTTGTTGGTCGCCACCCTGTAGGCCGATTCAAATATTTCGACACTGCCACCTACTTCATATCGGTTGTCACCGCTCAGGAAATCCAGAGACCTAAAGAATCGTTGATTTTCCATCTTCTCTGATGAGATTCGAGATGTTGGTGAATATGGGCTAAAAGTGCCATCAATTCGGGGCCCTGCCACCGTCCTACCACCCCATTCTACCCTGCCACCGTCCTACCACCCCATTCTTTTCCACCTCTGTCAGGGTAGCCTGCGCCCGAATAGAAATTCTCGGCTGGTAGTTTCCTCGTCACCCGTTTATTTCCATGAAGAGATGTTTTGATTGTTGTGAGACCATTTTTATATGTTAAAGTATACGTCTGTACGTATGTGTGTGAAATATCAAGTCTATTTGATGACGATAACATTGTTTTTGCAGCCTCCCAAAAAGGTTGTGTGTCAGATCAGGTTGTGCATGGGGTATGAATGCTTTGTTCATTGGGCAATTTTGCTCTCAAAATCACCCGTTTATTTCCATGAAGAGAAGTTTTGATTGTTGTGAGACCATTTTTATATGTTAAAGTATACGTCTGTACGTATGTGTGTGAAATATCAAGTCGATTTGATGACGATAACATTGTTTTTGCAGCCTCCCAAAAAAGTTGTGTGTCAGATCAGGTTGTGGATGGGATATGAATATGCTTTGTTGATCGGGCAGTTTTGCTCTCAAAGTCACCCGTTTATTTCCATGAAGAGAAGTTTTGATTGTTGTGAGACCATTTTTATATGTTAAAGTATACGTCTGTACGTATGTGTGTGAAATATCAAGTCGATTTGATGACGATAACATTGTTTTTGCAGCCTCCCAAAAAAGTTGTGTGTCAGATCAGGTTGTGGATGGGATATGAATATGCTTTGTTGATCGGGCAGTTTTGCTCTCAAAGTCACCCGTTTATTTCCATGAAGAGAAGTTTTGATTGTTGTGAGACCATTTTTATATGTTAAAGTATACGTCTGTACGTATGTGTGTGAAATATCAAGTCGATTTGATGACGATAACATTGTTTTTGCAGCCTCCCAAAAAAGTTGTGTGTCAGATCAGGTTGTGGATGGGATATGAATATGCTTTGTTGATCGGGCAGTTTTGCTCTCAAAGTCACCCGTTTATTTCCATGAAGAGAAGTTTTGATTGTTGTGAGACCATTTTTATATGTTAAAGTATACGTCTGTACGTATGTGTGTGAAATATCAAGTCGATTTGATGACGATAACATTGTTTTTGCAGCCTCCCAAAAAAGTTGTGTGTCAGATCAGGTTGTGGATGGGATATGAATATGCTTTGTTGATTGGGCAGTTTTGCTCTCAAAGTCACCCGTTTATTTCCATGAAGAGAAGTTTTGATTGTTGTGAGACCATTTTTATATGTTAAAGTATACGTCTGTACGTATGTGTGTGAAATATCAAGTCGATTTGATGACGATAACATTGTTTTTGCAGCCTCCCAAAAAAGTTGTGTGTCAGATCAGGTTGTGGATGGGATATGAATATGCTTTGTTGATCGGGCAGTTTTGCTCTCAAAGTCACCCGTTTATTTCCATGAAGAGAAGTTTTGATTGTTGTGAGACCATTTTTATATGTTAAAGTATACGTCTGTACGTATGTGTGTGAAATATCAAGTCGATTTGATGACGATAACATTGTTTTTGCAGCCTCCCAAAAAAGTTGTGTGTCAGATCAGGTTGTGGATGGGATATGAATATGCTTTGTTGATCGGGCAGTTTTGCTCTCAAAGTCACCCGTTTATTTCCATGAAGAGAAGTTTTGATTGTTGTGAGACCATTTTTATATGTTAAAGTATACGTCTGTACGTATGTGTGTGAAATATCAAGTCGATTTGATGACGATAACATTGTTTTTGCAGCCTCCCAAAAAAGTTGTGTGTCAGATCAGGTTGTGGATGGGATATGAATATGCTTTGTTGATCGGGCAGTTTTGCTCTCAAAGTCACCCGTTTATTTCCATGAAGAGAAGTTTTGATTGTTGTGAGACCATTTTTATATGTTAAAGTATACGTCTGTACGTATGTGTGTGAAATATCAAGTCGATTTGATGACGATAACATTGTTTTTGCAGCCTCCCAAAAAAGTTGTGTGTCAGATCAGGTTGTGGATGGGATATGAATATGCTTTGTTGATCGGGCAGTTTTGCTCTCAAAGTCACCCGTTTATTTCCATGAAGAGAAGTTTTGATTGTTGTGAGACCATTTTTATATGTTAAAGTATACGTCTGTACGTATGTGTGTGAAATATCAAGTCGATTTGATGACGATAACATTGTTTTTGCAGCCTCCCAAAAAAGTTGTGTGTCAGATCAGGTTGTGGATGGGATATGAATATGCTTTGTTGATTGGGCAATTTTGCTCTCAAAGTCACCCGTTTATTTCCATGAAGAGAAGTTTTGATTCTTGTGAGACCATTTTTATATGTTAAAGTATACGTCTGTACGTATGTGTGTGAAATATCAAGTCGATTTGATGACGATAACATTGTTTTTGCAGCCTCCCAAAAAAGTTGTGTGTCAGATCAGGTTGTGGATGGGATATGAATATGCTTTGTTGATCGGGCAGTTTTGCTCTCAAAGTCACCCGTTTATTTCCATGGAGAGAAGTTTTGATTGTTGTGAGACCATTTTTATATGTTAAAGTATACGTCTGTACGTATGTGTGTGAAATATCAAGTCGATTTGATGACGATATAACATTGTTTTTGCAGCCTCCCAAAAAAGTTGTGTGTCAGATCAGGTTGTGGATGGGATATGAATGCTTTGTTCATCGGGCAATTGTGCTCTCAAAGTCACCCGTTTATTTCCATGAAGAGAAGTTTTGATTGTTGTGGGACCATTTTTATATGTTAAAGTATGCGTCTGTACGTATGTGTGTGAAATATTAAGTCGATTTGATGACGATAACATTGTTTTTGCAGCCTCCCAAAAAAGTTGTGTGTCAGATCAGGTTGTGGATGGGATATGAATATGCTTTGTTGCTCGGGCAGTTTTGCTCTCAAAGTCACCCGTTTATTTCTATCAAGAGAAGTTTTGATTGTTGTGAGACCATTTTTATATGTTAAAGTATACGTCTGTTCGTATGTGTGGGAAATATCAAGTCGATTTGATGACGATAACATTGTTTTTGCAGCCTCCCAAAAAAGTTGTGTGTCAGATCAGGTTGTGGACGGGATATGAA
>NMRB01003052.1:29907-54218 GCA_002633025.1 Notospermus geniculatus
CAGGGTATTTGAAGGGCTTTGAGGCGGCCATGATGGCAGTGGCGTGCGGGAGACTGCCAAGGACCACGCGGTCAGATTGACTTACCGTTCACCAGCCGCCAGGGAGTTGTTGGTAATTGGATTTTTGCTTTCGTTCAGCATTTTTAAACCATTGATAACTGTGAGGTATTTGATGGCGTATGCGGGTTCGATTTTCGGAATGATTCAGCATGCTGCGGACACTTTGAAAAAAAATAAACATAAGTTGTGAGGCAGTCCAGGAAAACCCGACGGATGTCGTTGCATTTGAGGAAAGTGTTAATGACCTTGGTGAACCCGCATATTTCAATAGCTGAAATGTACTTCGTAAAGGGGAAACAGACTAGATCAATGCACAAGGAATCTGACAGCCCTTGTTGATCATTCAGCGACATCAGGCGGGTTTTTCTTGACCGCCTCGCAGTTTTCTTCAGCATGGATCCAACTTGAAATCAAACCATTGACGATGTTGCACAAGACCCGAATCTTCACTACATTATAACACAGCCCTTAATGGTAAAGAAGACAGTTTCTCCATATAAGCTGCCTTATAAGAAGTAGAGGAAGCATGGCTGATTGAAGTACAAGCTACACTCTACACCACAGTGCACTTGGTAGTGCACGACAGGACCATTACTGCAGTTGAACATCTCCCCACTGATCACAGGTGGAGACACTGCCTTATACCATTTGGAGGGCATGCAGGCAGGGCTTTCTACTCTGGCATGCATTTTTAAATCACTGTACATCGTCAGTGAGTCACACCTCTACTACCATATCAATACCAGGTGGTTCTACTCCATCGAGAGAACCTCCAGGCAGCTTTATTTTTACCAAATTCTATACGTCAAATGAAACCAAACTTTCTTTACGATAAGAAGATGTTGCATTCAATAATCATCACTTCGGTAACTGCAGACGACAGAAAATACAAAAAACCTTGGTAAAATAGGACTTAATTCCTATTATCGAAGAAGAATACTCCTTATCGGGTTGCTATCGGCAGGAAAACTGGATATGTAATCGGCAAGACTTCGTAACGTCGAAATAACAATGATGTTTTTTGCTCCTGACAAACTAGTGTGTTTTTCGCATTGTTCCTTCTCTGTCTACGGAAATCTCGCACCAGCTTACGCACGGATGGCCTTCATATTTCATTATGTTCGACTTCCCCTCGTAAATACCCGTCTAAGACGCGTCGGGATCGATCCCTGTGGGTCCAATATCATTAACATTGTTCCGAGAGAAGCTTACATATTATAGCTCAGCGACTGATATGACCTCAGCTTATAGGACAAGTATATACATGTAATAGGAGAATGGGATCTAAAGATGGAAGCGATGATATGAGATCACGACCTTTGTTGTGCTTTTGATTGTATACAGATACAGCAAAACCTCTCTATCAACGACGTACACCCTTGAGTTCTAATAAATCTGTTTAGTTTTGGGTTTATAGTCTGATATGAACAATGGTAGAGGTGTCATCCGTCTTAACACTTACCCCCAGTCTATCCTGAAACCTTTCAGTAGAACTCAGATGAGCTGCTCATTCAACGCTACAATCTGAGCACTTCAGACTGGTACCCATTTATACACCTGGGTGGTGAGAGGTAAGGCCCCGTAAATTTATGGGAATATCTCATGTAAATCTGCCGAATGGTTCCGGAAACTCTGCTGCAGGCACCTTTCTGTAAAACTACTTTAACTTTTTTAACAGAGTGGCAGCCAATGAAATGGATCGATCACCAACAAGATCAAAATGGACGGGTCATTCTCGATAAAAGCCCCCCAGTATAATCATCGCCTGACCATCACTTCAAATCCCTGACCCCTGGTCCCATAAAACTGCAAATTAATTTGTTCCTTCCATTACTGGATAAATGTTTGATGAATACCATCGTCTGATGCATTCATCTTTTGATTAACCTACCGACGTCACGACATACCACTGCGCTTCCGTCGAGACGACACGGTCGGTTGTATTTATCCTAAACCTAGGAGGTTTCGATGTGAATGATACAAGTGTGTACATGTACACGGCGGTTCGTACATCAGCGTGTCTCTGGCAGCCATGTTCCAAGTAGACGAGCGCACTCTCCAACGTAGAGGTGAGACGGTGGAACATCACAAAATGCGTGGAGTTTGAGCCGGACGTTCCACACTAGTATGCTCATGAAATCACGGCATGAAGTCCTATAGGGTGTCAAATTCAGACTCAAGCTCATTTTGTTTCTCTGCACCTGTGTTGTGTAATACTCCGCCTGTAACTATTGCTACTTGTTTTCAAGGGCCAGTAATGCTTCGGCGTTGGCCCTTCGCATGTATGTATATATCAGTTTCTTGATAATAAATATTACATTACATTAAAAAAGCTCAATCAAGAATCTTTTGAGGTGTCCTAAAGCATATTGTTGCGCAATTCGTGCTCGGCTCCACAAAATATTGCCAACGCCAACAAGTGTAGAGCAACATAAAGGGAAGTTTATCCTGTGACCCCCATCCGGAGTCTCATCATTCCTTTCCCCAAACTAAGCCAGGGAAGAGAATTACACGTCTTACGTTCGACACAGTAATTACCAAAAAAAAACTTTGGAAACGATATTACAGAATGAGAAATGTAGAGGCAAGCCATCTGAAATTAGAGATTATCAACCTCCACTTAGCATTCACGTACATGTAAGGCGACTACCGCTAGAAAAGACAACTCCATAAGATCTTCTTTCCCACGTTCCGCGACCACAGCCAACCAGCTAGACGTTTGTAAGGTACGCGTTATGGTATACATGTACCTTCCTGTGAAAAAGCAACAAAAGAAGCCGTACTTACAAATTAGTGACGTTTCAAAACCATCTATTATTCTAGGCAATAATTACACTGTCGCTTCTTCTGGCAGTGTAACCTGATTTATGAAGGTTTGGTAAAACATTTTTCTTATAAATCTTGCTCTTTTCGTCCTTTCTTTAAACTTCGTTGATGGGCTGTCTTAACGAAATAAATGACTAGTACGTGTATTTTGTTATTCGATTCTTCTTCCAACTGCAATGCCCCCTCTTCTTTCTCGTTCAAAAGCTTCTCTCGTCATTTACACACAATATGCCGTCGCTCATTCGTGGAACAGAAAGAAGTTGCTCCAAAGAAATCCAACAAGGAAACCACATTTTTGTGGAGTATCGCCGACCATACCGTACAAGGCACGAAAAATTTGATTGGCAAAACCTCAAGAAGCAGATACATGTACTTCACCGATGCTGGGACCATTTACCCTACTCTACCATTTTGGTTTTTAGCCGTAGCAGCTTGCAAGTACTCATTTACCTTTCGTCTGCTTTGGCAAGAGAGGGGGAAGCCTGACGCACCAGATTGAATTCGAACACGAAAGTTTCCAAATTTTCCAACATCGGTGCTTTTTACCGAGTAAGGCCTTTCCGAACATAGGTAAATCTAGGCCTACATGTACAATGAAATCAAGGTACACATGCACATCTGACTTGCTTTAACGTCATGACAGCCGTCTTTGCCTGCATTGGCAGAACGTGTATCGTAGGCCGGAGTGGACAAAAGTCTCCATTTAGGTATCATACCTAAATAGAATTAGGTACCATACCTAAATCAACCAACCACATGCTAGATACTTAAATCGATTTAGGTATGATACCTAATTCCTGGCATGTGGTTGGTTGATTTAGGTATGGTACCTAATTCTATTTAGGTATGATAACTAAATGGAGACTTTTGTCCACTCCGGCCTACGATAATCGTGGCCATCTCGGAATCTCTGTGAATAAAATAACACCGTTGTTTGAAGAAAGTAAATTTCGGTGGGGCACAGTGCTGTTTGGAGTGATTTGGGGCAATATTTTTTTGTAAAAAAACCGTTCTCTTAAAAAGAAAAACCCTGCTTGCCGCATCTGAAGAAGCTCAAGATACAGCAGAATGTCATAGAATAAAGTATTAGTTAAAATTCAGGGCCCGGCAATTGGTTTTTTACACCTCTGGTAAACCGGAAGCAAGAGCAAGGATGTTCCATTACCGACTACATTGTATCATCTAAAATAAACTTGAGAACTGATGTTTCTAATGCATTTTCCTGGTACGTGAAAAGAAAAAAAGTGGATCTAATTACGTTTTTTACTGGCGGTAAGGAAGATTTGCTTGAGATATCAAGAAAGTATTAAAAGTACATGTACGTTGTGGAGAAAAACATTGAGACAACATTTTTTTTGTTCTTTTGATCTACTTATCACTTGGTTCCATTGCATGCACAAATTCATCGTCATTCTTTTTTTAAAATTAAAAATCTTCTTCAATGGAATTGTTGTGTAATTATTTGGAGAAAAATAGTAAATGCTGCAGATTAACAACTTTTGAGTATCAGCTCGCAGCGGGAACAACGAATTTACTTCAGTAAATACTACTCTTCGATGGCTCTGAAGTATTTTGTTCCCGTTTTTCTTTCTTCACCTTCTTGAAACTTCTACAAAGCTTCAAAACTTTGCTAATTTATTCTGACAAGTAACACCAAGATGGGTATACGTTTTAAAAACCTTGCTCATGATATTCACTGTGAAAAAACTAATTTGCTATCCACCAGAACCATTTTTTCACCACCCTGCTGTTTTGATACCTTCTGAATAATATAAAACAATGACATCATAATCAGCGTCGAAATTTAACATTCATGGCGATAACATAATGATGAGAGCATCCAACTCTGGCACACAGATCGTACTATTTCCACTGAATTCGGCTCTCAAACGTGGACGTTTCTTCACTGGGAAGAGAAATTCGGTAGCCAAGAATTGACCTGATCAGTCTTGGGCTTCTTCCCTGACAATTGCACCTCCATTCCGTAAACTCCGTGTGTCGGGGATAAACCTACCGAAGTGAGCAAACCTTCATTAATGCAGTATCGGCATGCTACTTAGCTGTAAGCCGTCGCTTAATGGATTCACAACTGATAAGAACACTGGAAAAGCGAATTAAGCCCAGAGAAAAAACACGACGAAGATTTAATTAATGTTCGGCCAAATGATTATCGTCACACTTTCCATTAGCCGTTGCAAAGAGGTGACGATACTGACACACATAAATAAAGGGATGGGGGCTTAGGAAAAGATGGATGAGTCGTAGTCATCCTTTATCGTGAGATAAGACAAACTGTTCCGAGGAAAGGCTCGTGTAAATAAACGAGGCGTTTAAGAAAGAATATTCTTTGGCAGAGATAAGCTCTGTGATCAAATATTTAACTTTGTATACAAGAGACAAAACGCCAAACTACCTAAGGTAGTACATGAGCTGCAGAAGTTTACATACATGTACCAGTAACAATTAAACTTTTCAGCTCTGGCTCTACGTCAGACTTCATCTCCGTTGCTTCTAGCAACTTCCAGTATACGTACACGAACAAAAAGTGACTTCTTTCCTTTCGAGGATTACACGTGGGAGCTACGAGCGCAGCTTTACATTTACCCAGTTTTTGCCTCGGTATTGTTTACCGAAATTTTCCAACAATGCGAATACATATTGATAATTGCCGTTCCCTTTTCCATTGTAGTCACCAGAGAGGAAGACTTCCAAGGCACTACCCCCAGGTTTTTTTGGTATTCCATTGTTCATCCATTGTACCTACCTAAACCTTTTTCCTGACAAAAAATATTGCTGCCATCAATATTTGTGTAACCAGGGTTACATTTGTTGGTGAAAGATGCAAAGTTTGGTCTCCAATTAGGCCTAGTCAGCTCCGAAAAATTGACAGCCTAGTTTTAACTGTAATGGTGACCAGCTACAGCCTTAGGGAACGGTACAACCTGCTGCTGACCACTGATTAAAGAACAAATTTTGTTGTTACCCTCCACTCGAATTCATACCAAAAAGCAATAGGCCTACATGTAATGGCCTACACTTGTAGTTCACTCTTTAAATCCCAGTGAAAAGGGGCTGGAAACCTGTGGGATTAGACCAGTACAGAGTGATCCTAAAGTCTGGCAACATCTATCTTTGACCTAATGGAATGCGGAAGTCATGTAATGTAGCAGAGCTTTGCGGTTTTTAATCATGCCTGTGGATCACTTGTGGTCGTTCCTCGATTGTTCGCGTTGTCCACCGGTCATTCAATAGCCGTGTGTGATTAAAGGTCCGTGGAAAATCCAACGATCAATTTCCTAACTTCCGCATTCCATTAGGTCAAAGATAGATGTTGCCAGACTTTACAGTAAACAGAACAGCCCAGTTGCTCTATTGTTATCATCCATTGACTTGGTTTTTCAATAGGCTTTCACAGTCACTCATTCTTCGGCACATTTTGCCGACATAATACATGGGGTGAGAAAAGACACAGCTATTCTGACAGTTCACTCTCTACAATTCCCTCTTTATCCCTAAAGTTTCCAGCCCACACTCGGAGACAGAAAAAAGTATGTTGTACACGATTCTAAAAAGCCTAAAACCTGTGACTTAGGTATTTATCTGAATGTACGCTATACTATCCAATGAATACCTATTTCAGGGGGGTTTAGGTATTTTTCAGTCGTTTTCCAATTTGACAGAATGCACCTTGGCAACGAAAGGGTCAATGTTGCACATCGCCGGCTAAGTCAGCTTCCTCAACATACGTCTTCCACGGAACAAGCATCATATATATCATTACCAGTCATTATTGCCCGTATCGATCGAGCTCCCATCAGATACATGTACTTCAAATCGATTGTGAGAAAAAGATCAGCTGAATAAAGGCAGGGTCTTCATCCTCTTGGGGGATTTAATACGATCGCTTAAAATGTTCGTTCCACTGGGGAGAGGTTGTAGGAAAATGACAAAATGCCAAGAAGAGTAACTGTTGACAAATGTTATCCATCTTTTTCATTGACTTCGCTTCTGAGACTTGACTTTAATGTTTTAGTCGTGCACAGGCTAGGTACATGATAGGCCTATCCTGAAAATCTTGTTATTGATCAGGTTAAATGTATTAAGTTACAGATACCCAGACTAAGACATCTTCCATGGGGTTGCAGAGAGTGGGCAGTGACATTACAACAGAAAGATCGTTTCATATTTCTACATGGCTGATATTACAACTTAGAATCTAGGTATCGCATTAACACATGGGCGAAGTGAGACCTAGGAATATTATTAGGGATAATGTTCCACCCCGAAGTGGGTTCGAATCTGCCGCCTCCTGATCTCAGTCTGACTCTCGAATCACTTCGCCACTGTTGTAGCTCATTCAGTGTATTCAACGCACACGGTCATTATATTTTATACGATTTTTTGATAGATCCAAGGCCTGGCTTCAATCTATAAATCAAAATGTAAGCTTTGATATTGAGCATGTTCAGAAAAAAATCTAGGACCATTTTGACCGTACGACGGGCACAAGTCGCGAAAAATCAACCCACCAACCCGTCTCTTCCCGTATGGATTTTTAACAAGGATATCAAAATCCCAGAAAAGTTATATACCCAATCGACTGACTCGAGACAATCCGCGAAAAGAAACACACACATCGATCAAACCATTGCGTTACGACACAACACAAACATCCAATACGCGTCCTCACTTCCTTTTGTTTGTGGTTCTGTTGCTCAGCAACATGTTTATTTCTTTCCAATTCTATGTCCACATATCAGCAATAAAAGGTGTTGATTTACTTGCGTTTCTGCGGTGTATCGAATCAGTGGCATTATATTCATGTCCTTGGGTACTTGTTCTTGCAGAAGGACGGCTGACTGCTAGATTTACTTATTACTTCTGTGATCTGCTTCGAACAATGGATGGGGGAGGTGATTGTTTGAATAGGCATTTTCGTATAACGACACCTTAGGGGTACAGAAAACAATCCGAGCAATAGCTGACGGATAAACAGGCCCATTGAGGCCTGTAACAAGGCCTAATAATCCATCTATTGTTCTGGCAATTTTGCAATTCTGCAACGATTTTAACTGAGCTGACAGGCACGGATCCAAGGGGGTGGGGCGCACCTGCCGCACGCCCCCCTTTCGGCCAACAAATCTGTAAAATCGACCGTGAAATTCTGAAATTTCCCAATTTCGACAAAAGCAGTCTAACTAACTAACATATAGCAAGGTATCAGCGAGATTCTCTGCCTGGTTTTTGCTTTCTATCGAATTTCCCCCTGGTTTCTGCTAACTTTCAACGCTGGGTTACGTGTACATACATTGTATGTATTGGAGCACATGTGATTAGGTTAATGATAAAGGTTACAATGACGTGATTAATGACCAACCTTCGATTGAATTAATGACCATTGAAACGTTCGTCAGCATTCGACGTTGTATTGCATCAGGCTGTTGGACGAAGATTAAAGATTTGAGATGTTTTGAGGTTGGTCGATTTTGTAGAGAAGAAGTGTTCATGACCCTTCTCGAAATCACCAAGTCGAAGATCAATGGTTTGAACTGGCGGATGTATGGACAGCAGTGTCATTTTTCAAACTGGCTGACTGGTATACGCCAGGCAATTCATGAATTCTTACATTTATTTTCTTCCACGACTCCTCAAAAACCGCATCATTCGTATCGTATTGTTATGTTCGTGCTTTGACCAATGAACATCGCAGACAATCATGTAGATACGACTCTCGTTTATTTCGTGTGCAAATACATAGCTTTGATGACGACGACATCACAGTGTGTGTCTATCACACATGGCGCCCCAGCATGGTCTGTTCACTGGTTCCCGTCTTATGTCTGGGGGCTACACCTAAGAACTCCACGGAGTTCCCTATATAACAGTATGTCAGGCGTGCAGGTCGACATTGGCATCATCTTATCCACGGATGCTGAAATCAGCATCACCAGCAGAGCTCTAAGTTCTAAATACATCATCGACTTTTCTGACAGTTCGTTTTCCGTCTGCCATTTATTCCAATCAATCGCTAAAAGACAAGGACGTGCTATTCGCATAAAGGCAGAAGCTTTGCAGCCACCCTGAGCGTATTTCCTCATCTATTCACGTCAGAACCAACTGTCTTTGACATCTCATGTTCCGAGACGGTTCGCTGATCTTGTCATTGTGCCGGTGGCTTTTGCGACCTGATGCAGGAAGTCGTGAGCCCGTGAGAAGAGGATAAGAAATGGCGGGTTTAAAAACGGCGTGACTCGGCTGCAAGTTCATTGAGATGCTCATCAGCCGTCTCCATATTACTTCAGCAGAAACCCACATTGCTGAATGTTGCTTGTAATCGGACGAACTCGGGTTTACACGGAGCTGAATACTGTTCAGTAGAACTTTAACTTCCTGGTGCACCTTGCACAGACAAAAAATAAATGCCATAGACCTGCCGCTGAGAAAGTGAGGAAAACGTTGTGTACGGAACGAGTACTTTTAGAATTCCGCCGGTTTTCATGATTGTGCTCGTTTCTTGCCGTCGACACGTGAAATTTTGCAAATTCTTATGATGCTTGTTGTAGAAACAGTATCAAGAGATGGTTTGGGCCGAATTTCACCACGAATACAGCACGAATTTCCCCTCCACCCACGGAATATCGTGCTTGTTACCACAACAAAACAATACAGGATACTCTATCTGTTTACAAGACGTGGAGTTCTACGCCCTCAGAATAAGCCTGCCGCCTCGCTGTCACGACCAGCAGCCTGAAATCTCTTAACTTGGTAAGTGGGATGTTGTTCTGCCAAGAGTGCTGATGACATCAGGGTGACTTCCGCGACCCAGGCTGTCGGGGCCCGGAGACAAGCTATTAGGAAGAAGGTGATGATAGAATTGGACAAATTAGCGCCGTTACTAGCCAAGATGTGATCAAATGAGCTGAATGGGTACCTTCCTAGCCCGGAGCCGTATCGGTGTTGTGGATTATCACCAATTCGTTTGGTATATTGCATTCACCTAACTAGGGCCTGGATGCACTCATGGTTATTCTAACTTATTAGGCAGAGTTGTGGACACGCCCAAGGCTGTGTATGGCCATCTTGAACCAAGGCTAGCCATGCCCATGTTGACATCATGGGGTCACGAATTCGGATATCAGGAGAATTGATTCATTTCTAGTTTCCTGGGGTGGGGTCAAGGAGCATGCGTGGGGACTGTAGTCCCTACAAGACGCAGAGTTCGGGCGTTGCTGGGGTCCAGCTTCTCCTGTTGGTGCTGGACGGCATTGCTGACCACACAGCAGGCTGTTGATATCTTCGAATCGATCCTGGCACTGACGCTTTTGATAACGTTGGGGGAGCGCAAAGCCAGGCCTCTGTGACCTTACAACTGAGATTTTGGTGCAGGGTGTATAGGCTAAAGCCTGACGTCGGTTTATGACGCAGTGACCATGCAATCATCTTGTCCCGTCAGTGCAGACCATGTGCATCCCGTATGCACTGCAGAGGGAAGCACATCAGGATCAGTTCAGTACATTCCGAGAGGATGCACTATGCAAGTCTTCACAACATTAACTATCATGGAGGAGCTGGACATCGTTAACTGACCTTTTACAAAATAACTACAGGGTACTCTTGGCGTTTTAGAAGAAGACACATAGGTACACACCATTGGCAATGGACCAATAGCAATCAGAAACGCGGCAGACATCTTGGCTTTGTTTCAAGATTACTTCTATTCTCCCAGGGAATGTCTACGAGTGAATAACGAGGGGGTCGATTGGGTCATTCATCGCTGATCACGACTCCTGATCCATGAGTTTAGGCTAATGATGACGCAGGGATGGTCAATTAAGCTGACCAATATGGTATTGGTTCTCCTACATTGTTCATTACCAAGGAAATTTTGTGCTTTACAGGATTCAACGATCGAAATGACGGCTTATCACTTTGAAGCAAATGGAAAAAGTGGTAACACGTAACATAGCGTGCCTTATATATATATACTGCCATCCGCCGACTCTCATATCATGTGATTTAATTGGCAGTAAAGTCTTTTTATGACTCAGAATATTCTCGCAGTAGCGTGTTACTTAAGCGAATCCTTGACTTTGTGTCCCGAGGTGACCAAGTGTGGATCACATCCTTATGCTTTTACTCGGGCAACCCAGACTATGGCCCGTATTTTAGAATGCTCCTCAACCTAAAGTAGTTCCTCAAGGCTATTGTTCTCAACAGGAGAACAACAGCCTAGAGGAACTCTTTTACGTTGAGGAGCATTCTAAAATACGGGCCCTATACATGTAATGATGTATACGAGAGGTTAAGAAACCGCTCCGTTAACGATAACACTAACGCTAACGCTATTGCTGACGTACATTTGCGATGTAAAAAATAACGTTAGCGTTAGTGTTACCGTTAACGGAGCGATTTCTTAAACACTCGATTGTGTTGATTTCGACCATTAAAGTGGGGTTCATTGGCGCACGGAATAATGGACTTCAGCGTTGTCGTATCCGGAAAACTAGGGGCAAACGGACTGGAAACGGATCGGATCCGTGTGCCAATGAACCTTGCTTTAGTCAGCCATCAACAGGAGACCACCTAATAATGTCTTCCACTATGAAATGAATCCAGGTGGACGTCAAAGCTAAACCCAGCGGATTTTGGAGCCAGACCAGGGAATATGATTGCAATACTTCATAAACGGTGAATAATGTAAAGGATTACTGGTTTCCTGCCTATCGCACTGATTTATCGAATCCAAGTTTGCCAATGGTATCAGTCTTGTGACACTCTCATGTTTATATACATTGTCAAGGATTTGGACGTCTGGTGCGGCTGTTAGAGATTGTGCTTGTCAGATGTAAAGCAGTCGGACCGATAACGGTATAGACGTGGATCAGATGTACATGAAGGAGAAATTTCTGGCTGGGCTTTTGAAAAGCAGATTTTTGTGTGCAGTTTTGATGGCTGAGAAGCTGTAATGGTATTTCACCGTAACTTTCCCTCTAAGAGGTCACAGACCCGGTGTCTATGAATAATTCTGTCCAGCCAAGTGTAGAATTATTACCGACGGCCTAATTGGCTTTTATGGATGGTAAAGTGTGGCTCATGGGACGGACCCTACATTTTGGTCTATGACCTCTTAGGAAGTTACAATATCGTCAAATAAGAGGAGACGGCATAGATTATTCGTTGCACCCAAATACCACCATTAGGAGTCAGAGTTTCCAGTCGGGTTTACCATTATACGGTGACCATCCCAGGGATTAAGAACACACGGAACAACCAGTGGTGTCGTCCCCCTCAACAGTACATTTACGGATCAGCGGCGCCGTCCAATTGGACCCCAGAAAGACCTACACCCTTATCCCATGACAAACAATACAAGTGGGGATATCACAGAATACAATCCTCTTCCTGAGGCTGAGGCGTGCATTAAGACAGAGTAAAGCAAGGTATACGGATACGCCAGTGTAAAGCCCCAGTCACATCGGGGCCCGTACGGCGAGTAAAAACAGATATTTTGGCCAATTTTTACGCTGCCCAGTTTGATCCAGCCTACTTTCCGCCTATCTATTGAGCCGATTTCGGCATGATTCATCTTAGATCCGAGTTTCAGTCTCTAAAATCCGCAGCAAGCCGCTGGGTGGGGAAAATCGTACGGGGCCCGGTGCATTTGTGACCTAGGCTTTACACTGCTTCACGGTTGCAACCCTTTGTGAAGCCTTTGTCAACCGGTCGTACACCGCATACTTCTATGTACAGGAAGCCTTAATACGGATGACTCGTGCCAAATCACAAATGACGAATGAAAAATGAGCTTCTGTGTAACAGCAACCTTACGTACACAGGAAATTAACCCTGCACACCTGAATGACGTACGTCTCTCCAAAGAGTAATTGACAGCCATCGTTTCAATTCTGTCTTTCTAATCATAGCACCATAGTGCATTAAAATTCCTCACACGTGGAAAGTGATAGAAAAAGTCGAATTGACGGTTCTACAGCTTGATTAGAAGTGACACGCCGTCACAGCCAACTTTCGTAAGAAACGTTGAGACTCCAAGAATCAAGAGTGGTTGATGTGTGAATTCAATTTCCTTTCGTTCCCGCACCGATCGTGTCATTTCCACGAACGTGTTGATAAGAAAGTCACCTTTCAGAGTCGAGCATCACCAAAATAATACTCGACGAAATTGATCATTAATCTATTAAGTGATTGGTAAGGAATGATTGAGGAAAGAACGAAGAATGTGATCTTAAACCTTGCTGTGAAATTCCTTTCGGAAGAAAATTTCACTCCTTCATAGGGTGTGTGGTGGCAAGCTCACGATCCTGACCAAATTAGTTTCCCACATCTCCGAAGTAGAGCCCAGTGGATGGTGATCATGATAGTCATGGCTATCAATCCGTCATGATATGATACCTGCCCTGCTGCTGCCATGACCCACAGAGGTGTTCATCCACTTGTTTGGACAGTGAAGTGTGCTTTAGTTTTGAAGGAGACAAACTCGATGTAGTCGATTTGTTGAAAAAGCAGAAGACATCGAGGAAATAAAGAAAACTTGTGAGGAACGGAAAAGAGGAGAGAAAAATCAGTGGTCGGGAAAAAAGACAAGTTCGTTCGTTGCTCCGTCTGGTTTCCGTTTTTCTTCGCCTCGTACTGTTCCACTCTGACCTAATGTCGGTTAGTATAAAACGCAGGTTGCAGATTGACCTGCAGTCAATAGTATTTGCAATACATTTAACTTCACCATCGATGATAAACAGGAAGTCAACTTCCAGAAGTTGAAAAGTCAACTAGAAGTTGACGTCCTGTTTATCATCATTTTGTGTGTCAATTTTTGTGCTTTCTCTTTCTTTGACTTCCCCATTGGACATTAACACCGACCCTAATCATTAACCTGCAACCTGCAATTTACACCAACTATCTAATGTTGCCACTGTTAAAACATGGATTCGAGCTTCTTTGACTACTGATCACAATCTAAACTGCTGAACGCACGAGTTTTTCCCTTAGGTCCGGATATTCAAAACTTTTCTTTCAAAAGTCATTCGAACTAGCAAAATCAATTTCTCTTACTCTCACTACTATGCATTTAAATCAGTTGTATAGGAAGGTCAAATGGAATTTATGTGTTTCCTAACCCATTTGTTTGTTTCAAGACACATATCAGGTCGATGAAATCAATTTAGGTTTGTGCCTGCTTGGAATATCTAAAATATCACGGTTCTTTATTTTCCCTGCGATCATTCACACCAGCCGAGACATGCCTACAAGAATGAGCCATTGAAGAGAAAGCACTTTTGTGTTGTTGTTTTTTTGTAAAAGACGCTGCCATTGGTCAAATTGCTGTGAGGTTGCCTTCACTATCCAATCGCGTTGTGTTTGAGTATACACAGATGGTAAAGATAAGAGCAGGTTCTGATTGGTCCTTAATACGGTAGAGTTGTTACTACATGTATAGTAGACCATTACATGTATTCACGATTACGTAAAAAACCGAGAGTTGAAAAAAGGTGAAGTTCTGGTATTGTTGTGTTGTGAACAACACCTTTTGGGCAGACTTTCAAACACAAAGTTCACAAGAGATCTTTCCAACAAAGATGGCGGTCTAACAGTTATCACTATGACGTCAGAACCTTAATGCTGGGCACAAAATTTAGGTATTGTCTGAGAGAATGCGTTTGATAGTGTTACATCATGCTTGGACAATGAAAGGCCACGCCGTCATGTGGGAGAACTAGTTGGCCGCCATCTTTGTTGGAAAGGTCCAGTAGAACGTAGACTATATGCATCTTGCGAAACGATTCTACAAAGGATAACCAACCAAATTGCGCTAGACGGCTAATGCACTTTGCCCTCACTCACCAAATTTGGAAGTCACCTATATAGAATTACGCCACGGCGGTTGAAAGTTGGAATCGAAAGAAAACAACACTATTATCCTTACTTTCTCATCAACTACTTTCTTCACAAGAAAGTTGGGAGCCAATTTCCGCAATTTGCCTCAGAAGTGTTTAATATGAGGAACCGTTTAGTCCGTCTCATCTGGTAACACCAATGTAAATTAGCATTACAGATTGACCAAGGAAAATGAGACGGGACTATTAAATGATGATCGAAATGGCAGATTATCATGTAGGTGTGGGTAAACGAGAGTTAGGGCCATTAGGTCCGCACTAATGGCAAACTGACTAGACAAAGTCAAAGATAGCACGCTATAACGACTTGTCTCCTGTGAACAGCAGAGCTGCAACAGTGCGATGGCTTCCTCACTTCCATGGGGTTTTTACTTGCCCTTGCAAAGGAATAAGGAACGTACAAGGCACCATGGCTTATTGTGCCATGCGACGGACGTGAAGAGCAAGGGATGACATCCCACATGGCCGGGCTGGATTCGAACCGGGACCTGCCGCTTGCTTAGCGGACGTGATAACCACTCAGCTATCAGACCATGGGTTTGGCCATCGCACACTCTAGAGCACAAAAAACGACAAACAATGATAGTATAAGTAAAGTCGTCTCCGAATTTCGTCTGGGATCTCTACTAGAAAGTGCCTGAGGAAGACCTAGGTTGGGGATCAAAAATTTGCGTAATTCGGAGACGACTTTACTTATATTATAATACTAAGCACACCCTATGTACCGTGCGACTTTCTACGTATCATTCTTTTTCCTTGAATTCTATAGAATCATTGCAATGAAACGCAATCTGAAAACGGAAGTACCGACAAGAGAAACACCGTCCAATACTCATTTCCGTCGGTCGCTCTACATTGCCAATATTTTTATGCGACATGACACTCCACAAGCAACACATTTGCTTAATCTGTCGATTTAGATTCAGATCTAAACTAAAAATACTTAATATCCGGGTGCCTAAACTGTATACTTTCGCTGTATTCAGCACATGCACTCTGATGTATGATGCCGAGGACTGGGTGAACCCGCCAGAGCGTGGATACAGACAAAATTGATTTCTTACGGGGATACACCATTGGAGTTTTCGCTAATTGATTTCCCCCTAGTCCTACACATCTGTGATTAATACTAATCGGGCTGTTTGTACGTGAAGAGGATAACAGTGTACTTTGAGCCAACTGCAGTTCCATTTAAAGCACACAGCACACGCCTACTTAAAAAAATCACCAACTACCTTTAATCCGTCCAATGCCTAGTGACATTTAGAATATGGGGAGAGAAGATGGCAGAGTCGAAGAGAGATTATCGACCTATTTTAAGTAGGCCTACGCTACACGTTCTTTAATCCTTATCCACTCTCATGTACATTGTACGTATATGTACACAAACGTACATGTACTTTGTTTCCAGATAATAAGCAGCGAAATAAGAGAGCGAGAAAAGTCGGAAATAAATTTTTCTGCATGCAAAGAAGTATGCAGAAAAATTTATTTTGAAATTTGTTTTAAAAAATTCTGGAAATGTGACTTTGAAAAAAAAGTCGGGAATAAATTTCTCTGCATACTTTGTTCTTACTAAAAAATTCCGGAAGTGTGACTTTGAGACAAAAAAATCGGGTCAATAAATTTCTATGCATACTTTGTTGTTACCAAAAATTCAGGAACAGTGACGTGGGGTATTAAAAGAGGTGAGGGAGACTGCTTTTTTCTTATCGTACTGGAAAGGACAACCTACAGATGCAGATGTAGGAATTCCGTCAGCAAATTAACAAGAAAAACCGAAAAACTACAAAACCTTGAATGGAGAACTGATGCTATCTATCACTAATTACCTCAGTAGTGTCTCTAAAGCACGCATAATCATGTTTTAAAGCAAAGTCCTTCGACGTCTTATCGTATACAATCGTTCTTTGAAGATCAAACACCACGAAATGTTGTCTCCGCTCTTATCTCTAAGCCTTTTGTCATGAAACGAACGAACATGACAAAACGGTATCTTCTTCCCTACTATCAGTATTCGATTTATCTGAAATGGCATGTCCACACTACAGTCATGAAAGAGATTATTTACCGTGTGGCTTTGACCCGTTTGTATTATTATTGTGTGCGACTTTTGCCATGCACTCAGCGTGAGTTTGATCGTTAACGATGAAGGATGGTTCCCAGGTATGATCAATGGGAAGAAGCTTCGAGGATAACAGGTGGTCATCAGTGTTCTTTTGTTATTGATAAACGTGAATGGATTTTGATTTGTTGGCGAGCTGGAACTTTCCTCGTTTCGCATCTTCGGATTGGTCATGTATTTTATACCCAACCAACGTTTCGCGCCCCCGCATCGGTATTTTACACCCACCCATCTTTTGCGTATGTTAAAATGATAAAATAGGAAGTAGAGAGGAAATAAACGGCTTCACCTCGAGAAGCCGCTGAAGACGGAGGCATTCATGACAGTTTTGCCGATGAGGTATTTTACTTTCGAAATTTTTCGAATGAGAAAATGGTAGCATGAGAAAATAGTGATCACATCATGCGTACATGATGTGATTACTATTCTAAAAACGGTGCGGAATGAAACAAAGAAAATGCCACTGTCAGATATCACGAAACATGATACTCGGAAGAAATGAAGAAACCTGTCCTATTCAGTATAATGAGGTGTTTTTGAACTTTTACCACTTCGGAAGAAGTGATATTAGGCAAAGATTACATCAAAATTACTACAAAGATGGAGATTTCCTAAAAATGTATACTGCATGATATCTTGCTTCAGAAAACAAGTGTATCGAAATGAAAAACAAATTTTTTTTTATTCTTGCGGTAATACATGTAACACATCAGATAAGAAAGCATACGCGTACTTTAAAATTTATACATGAATGTCTTGCTTCAGATAATAGGTAATTGAGACAAAAAAGAAGTCGTTTTCTTGAAACAATTATCCAGTTCACTTTTTTATTCAAATTAGGCTTTTGAAATGTATATTCTACTTAAAATCTCAACTTGAGGAAAGAAAACATTATTTTCAGAATAAAAGCTTTTAAGTTTAAATTGTTAGATAACAATTACTTACGATTTCAGGAATTATGAGTTCGACAGTTACTTGATTTAACTAATATAAGAATTTCTTTTGATGTTGGAATGGCTGACATTTCACTCTTGCTAAAGTACAACTAGAGTACACATTAAATCTCTCAGCAGCTTTCACTAAGTACGTGTAGGTACTAGGATTAGACTAAACAAAAAACGGGATTGAGACTAAGCAGATTTCAGAGCAAGGCAAATGTCGTATGGTCTTTGCCGTCGATCGAAACTAAATTTTGTCTGATTTGGGCTGTTGCCAATATACAGACTGTTTCCAAATCTTAGAGGCTAGATTATAAACCTTTGAACGCCAGCGCCTGTAGCACAGATTGATCAATGACAAATCCCATAGGGAATGTGTAATCAAGTAGGCCTTGGTCCTGAATCTCGAAATAAAAAACCGTGTGAATAAATTGCAGCGGGCATTAAGACCAGGCTGATCATGTCATAACTTTATTTGTTGACATTAATTTGGAATCTGTCCAAATCAAAAACTCTAACCCCAAGTCCACTTCACAGCCTGTTTTGACATCAACATGGCGCCCCTGACATTTCGGCAGCGTGGCAGACATTTGGTAAATAAATGGCACTAATAACGATAAACATCAACATAACACGACTATCTGGGAGCGTGAATAATGGCTACAGCTGTCGTGCGCTAGAGATTAGAGGATGCGTTGGGGTGATTTGGCCGTAATTGGATTGCCAGTCATTTTGGACATGAGTAGGCCTACGAGGAAATTTGGCATGAAAATGTGTTGAACCAATAATTTTCTACAAAATNTTCTCTGTCTGTGTAACCGGATATAGCCATAGCCATTCGATTCAATTCGATCCAATTGAAGGTAAAGTAATCTGCTGGCTCCGATTGGAACGATATTGGACTTCGTATCTAGTGACTCGATGAAGGATGCTGGATTGAAGTAGTACCACTCTGGGGAACCTGGACGGACGCGATTGCGACCAAAAGTGATTGTTGTTGAACCAAAGGACATGTCTGACAAAGGATAGTTATAACCATACGCTACGTCAAACTAGGGACTTTCAGCAAGGCTCCGTATCGTCGATCCGTATCACGTATGACGTATGACTTTAATGTAAAATGCATTAGCTCGATACGTCATACGTGATACGGATCGACGATACGGAGGCTTGCTGAAAGTCCCTACTGGAGTTCTCTACTTCTCCCTCAGGGTAGGCACCGATACATCAGCCGGTCGCTTGAACTAGTAACGTATTAAAGAACATCGAATCTTTGTAACGTAAAGGAGGATGGAATCGTTCTTGATGAACGTAAAAGAGCATCGAATCGCTGTTGATAGTAACGTAAAAGAGCATCGAATCATTGTTGATGATAACGAAAAAGAGCATCGAATCGTTGTTGATAGTACCGGTAGCGTAAAAGAGCTATCGAATCGTTGTTGATAGTAGCGTGAAAGAGCTATCGAATCGTTGTTGATAGTAACGTAAAAGAGCTATCGAATCGTTGTTGATAGTAACGTAAAAGAACATCGAATCGTTGTTGATGGTAACGTAAAAGAACATCGAATCGTTGTTGATGGTAACGTAAAAGAACATCGAATCGTTGTTGTTTAGTAACGTAAAAGAACATCAAATCTTTGTTGTTTAGTAACGTAAAAGAACATCGAATCGTTGTTGGCAAAGTAACGTAAAAGAGCATCGGTTCGTTGTTGATAGTAACGTACAGGAGCATCGAATCGTTGTTGATAGTATTAACGTAAAAGAACATCGACCCCTTTCACACGACCCAATGTTTTATTACCCATATCAACATCTCTTTACGAGGTTCCTAAATCTCCTACAACAACGGTCCATTTCCTCATTGTCGTGTCCTGAAAAATTGAATATCCGGCATTTGGTCGTCTTTGGTGATCATTCTGGTGTTAGTTTGCTATACTCACGTTGCTAATAGCCACAGGGTACCAAGTACTGCGTACTGAAGGCAATGGGTCATATGAATAAAGACTAGTAAATGCTTTTACTTGAATTTTGCAATACAAATGCACTAGGCAATGCTGTACAAATCGGAAGTAAAAGCATTTGCTAGTCTTTATTCATATGACTCAATAACTCATTACGCTGTGTTCTGAGGGCCCAGCTGATAGTTTACAATAATGGCGCCAGAAAGGTATCAATACTCACTTAAAACGTCCCACGTGACACTTAAAGGTGCGACATTCCCCAACAATGTCTAGATCATTAGCAGTTTGATGATATCTCTGGGTGTAACATTGCCAATACTTGCTGGAAACGTGTTAACTTCCTGTCGTAAAGGAGGCGATTTGGTCACATATTCTTCTAAGCTGAATCAGACTTTTCCGTGTGGGCAACGGCTACTAATTCTAGAACTTGACGAAAAGACCACACTGAAGGCATGACCATAAATAAAAAATTTCTGGGTCTGTGTCCAGGTTGTCGATCATGACAAGTTCATCTCTCGGAGCTCGACAGCCACAACTGGTTCAGAATCAGTTTTAGGTCGATTCTTACCAACTTTATGTTCGTCACTGCTGGCTCGTGCGCGAGGTGACTGTGAAAATATTTGACTGCGCTTGATGGATCACCTCTTTGATAGCGGAGGTAAACTTCTTTCAAGCTAGAAATAGGCTATTTCTCGAAATGAGCTGCTTGCTACACCTATGTCGGATCGTTGTTAACTCGATCATTGGTCATTCGATTTCGCACCAAATCGCATTTTGCGTTATTCTCATTTAAAACGAATTGACGATTAAACTATATTTTTCATTTTCTGCAACCGAATCGATCATTGTACCCCAAAAGGTTATTCCAGCCACAGTCATTCTTTGAATGCCACTCTGCCTGCTAAATAGCTGTCCTTTCACAAAGACCAAGACCCAATCAGCATGATCAATGCGTCAGCCGCAATCATTCTCGCTGTACATTGACTGTAACATCCTGCATTGCTAATCCAATAAACAGGCTACAAATGACGTTATAATGCCATCAATTCTTTCGTGCCTTCCCGTCGATTTCCAGTCCATTGAACGTCACGGATGACTAAGGCGGTGCTTTGGTCGAGTAGGACACCATTACTGCATGTTGATGATGTATGCGTTAGGCGTTAGAAACTCAAGTGGCCGAGACTCTGGTCGCTAAAATGGCAGGAGGATGAAAATTTTCTATCTCGTACCGGGAGCAAAAGAGGTACATGTACATCTAAAACATTCCAAGAGCACAAGCCGACTCAGTCTATAAAAGGAGTTGAAAGCCCAAGGTCGTGAAATGAATACCGGTATTGAGTCGTCTTCTGTCGGCCAGCGCCACTTCCATCGAGGAACTGAAACACCCGTGCTGAAAATGTTGCCGAACGGGCTCAAACTGTGCGAACGGAGTGGACGTAGTGGCAACATTTTACAGTCTTTTTACGAACTTCATGGACGGCTCGGACGGGAAGGGTGCTCTAGAACTTCGAGGCATTATTTAGCCAATGTAATACCCCCATCACACTGAGCTAGTTCTTAGTACGTTCTTGAAAATTTTGCCGAACGGGCTCAAACTGTGTGCGAACGGAGTGGACGTAGTGGCAACGTTTTACAGTCTTTTTACGAACTTCGTGGATGGGAAGGGTGCTCCAGTACATCGAAGCATTATTTGGCCAAGGGTACACGTTCTAGCCCGTTTTACGATTTTTTTAGGACGAGGCAGGACGTTTTGAGAACTACTTCAGTGTGACAGTACCTTTACAGATCAGTCAAACTGAGCATCGTCTATTCCATGCTCATCGAAATAGTTCGGCATCATCCTCGTAAATTGATCACTAAAATTAAGTAAATGAACAGTCATTTTCTAGTTTTACATTTCTACCAGTTGTTCGCTGAAACTGACGAGCAATCGGTACCAGTTTGAAGATCGTGGCACAGCCAATACAATTAACGAGAACAAACACGAGGAGACACGTTCAGTGACACTTGAGAAGAGACTGTTTGCTGAAGTATTGGCAGTGTTCTCGGGAGGCTAGTGCCTCCCTTTTGTGAGTAAACACTTCATTCGGAAATAATCGAACTTTTCCGATTTTTTGTTGACGTGAAAGCAGCTGCATCGTGCGATGAATAAATTGTGAATGGAGTGTTAGCGAGGTTGGCTGCACATTTCATGATACGGAAAAATATAAGGGGGAGATTTAATTCGAGAATGGATGCCGAAGTCCCCTTCAACATTACTCGGCGATAAATTAGTTCTTTATCAACTGGCTGTCTGCAAAAACTATAAACTTTCGTTATCTTTTTGCATCTTGCAATAAAATTGCATCGATTTCCATTGACACCAGTTCTGTAGGATTTGTCATGTCACCTTCCTTGGAAAAGGTCCGATGGTTTCAAACAAACGAGACAGACTTGACCTTGATGATTTATGTGTACATGTACAATGTACATGTACATGCAAAAGCTGAATTATTACTTGTCCTCTTCACTGGAGAGTGTGAGATCGTAGTACCCTAAAAATCGAATATCTCCAATTGTGTTGCTCAAAAAATCGTTTTTAGACAAAAAACCAACTAGACCAACACACCTCTCGGAATAAGTACCTCCATGCAGATCGGCCAGTTTTCTCTACTCCCTTTGCTTGTTCCCTGACAACTAAACTGCCACTTCTGGAACTTGTTCTGAGAGGTAAACACGAGACATGGGTATATCTATGGGTTCGGAGACGCCCTTTCATATGTGTTTTATGGGGATAAGGGGAAAGCTAGTGGGCCTTCCTAGCAACATTTTCCTCCATTTCAAGTCATCCCACTGTGTTACCCACAATGATAAAACCAAGCTGGATGAAGGTGTAACCACCCAACGTGAAACTAACTCTCATTCGATTGCTTTGCACCATCGAGTCCACTAAGTACTTTGGCGAATGGCTGGACCAATAGAAAGGCACTCGTCTAATAGAGAAAGGTACTCCACCGATATAGGAGACCTACTTCGACGTCTATCAATCGGACGAGGAACATGACCTTCATGACAAGCAACTGTCGCGGTTCTCTTCGCTTGAAATGGTAATGGTACCTGCTTCTGAAAGGCTCTAACCTTTCGACTCAACTAGCCTACTTAAGACAACTCGACTATGAAAAGGCAATAATTCGATGGCCGAGTGCTCAGGTTGGAATCGATTGGAGCTGGTACTTGCCACCGTCTTGTCTATCAAAGGAAACTGAATGACCGCTATATGACCATAAGAAGTAGACTATGGAAATGGTTTTCTTACCACTTCTAGTGCTTTTGTGGCCGTCAGACGTCTCTATCGTGTTCTGGATTCATTGACTATGAAACTCAGTGATCAAAAGAAATATTAGAAGTACATGTAATTAATCTCACCTAGACGTTGACGCATTGACCGCGTTTTTCATAGGGGGGTCTATAATTTGCATTGGCTCTGTCTTACCGTGGCAATTCACAAAATGTCGCCGAGATCAAAGGAAGTATTTTTAGGCAGTAGATAATATTTGCATGCATACAGGAAGGTAAAACCTTTTCCGATTCTCTGAATATTGGTCGAGTCACCCATCTACCCAAACCCACGCTCAACGTTGCTGATGGAGGCCAACGTGCAAACCACGAAGCCGACTCGCCACGCTCAACGAATATCGGTGTTGCGACAACGAAGCCGACTCCCCACGCTCAACTTGCTTTAAAAAACATCGGTAATGGGGCAACTGCCAACCACGAAGCCTTGGGGGATGTCCCCAATGATTGGGGTGATTTAGCCGTTCTCATACATGTAGGGCGGCAACCAACGATTGGTAAGCAAGGGGTAAAACATGCTACCCCAGGAGGGGGCTCACCTCGCTCCTCTTCTTCCACTCGCACAAACTTTGGTGCAAGCGTGTGCAGAAGAGCGACAGCAAAACATGAGATGATGGGGTAAACATACATGTTGACCTAATCATTGTATTTTCATTCCCCAACTCTTTGGACGAAGGCTAAACTGGCTGATTCGTTGAAATCTACTGGTTGATTACTGTAATTTGTATTTTGGCTTCTTTTGACCCATATACTTTACGAATCACGACGGTGGGGTTAGATCTGGCATTTCCTCCCTAAACCCGTAATCACGGCAGCTTGCCATTCCTATGACTTCTCCCTCAGCCCATAATAGGAGAAACCTTTGACATGTCGTGCGAGATGATGGTGATTATGCCATGGCATGTCATGTAAGATTGGTGATTAAATCTCGGAATCTGGGAAATTTACCATTCGTTGGAACTAATAAGATGTTGAACGCTGGTGAGTCACCCTTGGGAGCTGCCCGCCCTTTCGCTCAGCGTGGCGAAAGGCCCAAACCGCCCGCCGTTAATTCCTTTCTTTGTACTCATGTACTTGTCACACAAAAGGTCTGTTGATGGATCGCTCATTTGACAATCTACTTACCCTCCAGGACGACGAGTCCACGAACGTAAAAGGT
>NMRB01003052.1:54564-78708 GCA_002633025.1 Notospermus geniculatus
GCCCGTTGCAGTCTATCAAATGTCGTGGATTTCATCTGTGATGTTGAACTTGGATCCGATCCATCGACTGATAATACTATCTCCCCAACGGCTAGGACAAAAGGTTTGGAATGTTTAATATCGTACATAGATTACCACGATTATTAGGTATATCTCTTTACATCCCGCGGCTCTCACACCTGATGGGATTTCCTCCTTTGATCTTGCCGATGTGAGACGTGTCGCGAGACGAAGACCGCTGCGGTGGGCATGGCTTTGAAAATACGAGTACAAGCGACTCCGGTCACCCAAGGTCGTGTTCAGGGATAATGTCATGGTTGGAACTGGTGATGTCACTCTCCCAAACATTTGTGACCCGCTCCACCTGAAGCAGGCGCTTGTCGCAAGTGGTCATTATCACTGCTGTACACTAATTATTGTCAACCTGCACAAACATTTCAGCTATTGTGATCGGTTGCGACAAGCGCCACTTTTGCTAGAGCGGGTCACATTTATAAGAGATGAAACGCACTGAATTTTTTTTGAAACGGATTTTCGGCTAGAATACCGTTACATTTTTTATGACCTTTGTGCTGGGTGCTTCTGACGCCAATCTACTCCAATAGTAGAATTTTGCGTTGAAAATTGCATACAGTTTGAAGATGTACCTTTCTGTGGTTGAAATAGCAGTCTTTGTGATGGAAATTGCGAAAGTTTACTTCAACTCCAACATTTGAAACTGACATTGAAAACCAAAATCCTGCTTCAATATGAAGCACTTTGTGCTTATAGCAAATACAACATAGCCAATCGATGAGGAATTATTATTTCTTGAACGATTTATCAAACTTAAAATTGAACATCCGACTTCCACATAATGTGATTTATTTTCTCTCGCGCAAAAATCACAAATCCATTTTATGCGGGATTATGCTGCATTCACACGGTTGAATAACCCAGCTGCAAGAAACGTAAACACGATATTTCAAGCTGCTCGCAAACCATGTGGACAGGGTTGATCTTTTGACGCCTAATGGCTGTGTTTTGTTTATCTGTGTTATGGTCGATTTGCCCGTTATTGAAGTTATCGTGAGGAATAGATTCTGACACGCACGCTGCGAAGGCCACATTTTATGACTTCGGAAATTATGGGTGAAATTAAAAATGGGAATTGCTCGTGGAGTCATAACTTGAAATATCTGACATTAGCACCCCAAATCTTGCCTCACGCAGTAAACCTATCTACAAAGTATACACGTATTTACAAGAAACCGAGAACGTTGCACTGTTGGACTTACATCAACCTTTCTTTTGNTTAGTTATGTCATGTATGTTGCCCAAGGTTGCTCCATGGGATGAAGTCCTGGATGCTGCGCGAACTGTAATGTTCTTATACATGTACGTTGTTGATGGATGACCTACAGGAAAGTCGATTTGTGTTTCCGGCAAATCGACGAGGTATCGCTTGTGGGCAGAGGACAAAACCGGAACATTTTCGCCATTGCCGAGGTTGTTCCCTGGGTGTTGCGAACTGTAATATTACATTGCTGATGGATAACCCCATGGAAAGTCGATTTGTATTTCCTCAAATCGACGAGGTATCGCTTGCGGGAGAAAACAAGACCAGACGGTTTCGGCATTACTGCGAGAGGCGTGTGCCCCACGGTTGCTCGTGGAGTCCTAGATACTGCGAGAGGCGTGTCACACGCCTCTCGCAACCGTGGGGCACAGTGGAGTCCACGGTTGCTCTGTGGGGTCCTAGATGTTGCGAACTGTAATGTTGTTGTGTTGTTGGTGGATAACGTCCTGGAAAGACGATTTGTGTTTCCTCTGTCTGACGAGATATCGCTCGGGGACAGCAAACAGAACTGGGCCGTTTTCGGACAGTCAGCCGTGATGCCGTGTACCTTGCTCCTTTGCAAAGGGCCAAGTAAAAGACCCCATCGAGCCAAGTGAGGAACAGTACATGTAGCTTGAGATGGCTTCTCTTCCTACGAGGGCCAATTGTGCTTTGGCTTCGGCCCTGATGGAAAAAATCAAATACTAATAATGCTGTTTTTGTATTGGCTGTCTTAAGGCATGTTGCACACGGTTGCTCTATCGACAATCCTATAGATGTTTCGAACGACGTGAAGGGCGACGTATTTTTCCAATTAGGGAACTCGTTGAACCGATTGCACGGCCCCATTCAAAATCACAACCAACAATATCCAGACGCCGCTTGCAGGCATCTATATATCGATCTCGGCTGCAGCGCTGAATCACAGCCGTTTCGAACAGTCGGCCAAATACCCTGGTCAGTATTGACCAATGCCGGATGACATTAATAGTGCTAAGTGGCCAGTTGCTGGTGGTCAATCGGCAAATGATGGCAGATCTATAAGCCAATAGGGCCATTATGCCAAATCCAAAACTTTTTTCGTGAAGTTATCTTGCAATTCGTGGTGGCCGAAACGGCCATTCAGCAGGGTCAGTCGACTTTAAAAACACCCCTGCCGCATTGAGATTTGCCGCAAATGTGTGCCTGGCTTAAAGGCACCAATCCACTAGAGAATTTTGACTTTCCATGGGCAACGCAATTCTATGACCAGTTGTTTGTGTCAGTTTGGTCTCAGCGCCGGTAAGCCGTTAGGAAACAAACAATGCTGAATTGACCAGAGTGAGCCAACTTTCGCGAGAAAACTCTCTGTAGATAGGAGGTGTCTTCACCCTGTTGTGCGGTAAAGAGCATAGAATAAACTCTAAAAGGGAGCAGAAATATTCCTGTGTCAATCTCCGTCAGTTGGCATGACATCATACACCTCCACAATAAAACACTGCGACTTAACTGGATACGAATGAGAAGGAGATTGCGTGAGTGATCATCTACAATCATTTCCATATTTTGTGCCTGTAGCAACGTTGTAACTCGTCCTTCGGCTGTTTTCGTAAATGATCATCGCGTGATAAGCCAGGCTATCTTTTCAGTTCCTAATTGCTGCGTTATCTTTTTGCAATAACGAGGACGAGCCAATCAAATGTCCTCGCCATTTCTCAGAACAAACGCCTTTCAGGCACGGCGAAAAACGCAACTTAGCCAAGCGGATAATGCAAGTAATGATCTATGTTTCTACGCCAGTGGTGTACTATCTTCCCATCGAGAGTAATACCCGTGGACCGTGGCAATGTCAGCCGATAATACGGCATGTATCTGAGCCTTTGGGGTTATTGATTGGTGTTCGAAGCTCCATGATCCGCATCGCACCAAAGGGATCAAAGGCCGATAACATTTGTTAACCCGTGACCGTGACCTCACTCATGCGTCGATATGATATGTTGTCATTCATAATTCTCGTGTTTGGCGGAAAATATTGATGATAATTCACAGTTTGCTGCCAAATTTGTCAGCCGGAAGCTGGCATCGTGGATCCCCACTCCTTCTCAAACTGCTTGTTCTGCATTCATTGCATAAATTACGTGAGACCACCATGTAGTGTAGTTGTGAAATTGCGTAGCGATGTAATATGTTGTTGTTGTCGCTGCCTGATAAACCTACGTGCCCTTCCACTCAGGGCCAAACGTGAAACTCAGCGAGAGTATTGAACTTGATGGTTGCAGGGAATATTCCTCACATACTTTCGATGTGATCACCATAGCACTGTATTTTATACCTCCCTGATTCAAAATTTAAGACCTGGACACCAACCGGAATGCAATTCAATTTTACGATTCTCTAGTTTTCCATATTGCCCGCCGAATGTCATCTAAAAATTAATATTGTATCAACACAATGTGATAACTCGATAAAACAATGTCCGGCACAGTAACTCGATAGTGTTTTTATCTGGTCCGCTGGCTATCGTAAAAGATGTATAGAACATCATTGGGTTTTCTCCTCTAAACTCATTTCGCCACCAGTGGCGCTAATACACTGTAAAGCCGATGCATCTCTATTTGCGTCGTTTTCCTACATGTAAGTGGCAATTCCACTAAATTTCGATATGACAATATTTGCCTCTCAAACTGTCGGATCTAATCTATTTCATTGGTACATGTGGACCACAATGACGAAACCCATCAATCACTGATATATACGTTTCAGTACAATACATTGCAATTGCATTGCATTGCATTGCATTGCAATACAATACAATATTGTACTGTGCATTGCAGTGCAGTACGCTTCGTGGACACTGGCAATTTTCTTTCCCCAACATTTGAACGATATTCCTCAAGACGATCTTCTGACCTTGTGTACGCTCACACTGGCAAACAACATTTGAACAACGCGCTGGACAACTCTTTCCCCTGTACACACTGGATAACTTTTATCCAACAAGGTGTCATTACTCTGAAAGTGGAAAAATGTTGCCAGTGTACACAGACCTTCAGGCAACAAGCTGTGACCACGCAGGCGCGGTTCCGGGGCGCCCCCTCCCCTTCAGCCATCAAATCTGTAAAATAGACCGTGAAATTCTGAAATTTGGAGCAAATCACTGAGATTCACCGCAGATTTCAATGTTTCTAGCACAGTGCGCCCCCTATTTTCCGAAATCGTGGATCCGCCCCTGCCGCGTGCAACCAAGTCTACATGAAACAATTCTAATCCATCATGGTCCTGTACGTGTTGTAGCGTAAAACTACGGTAATGGTCTGCCATCCATGCCACCTCTCCAATTGCCATGGGAGGCAGAACACGGGGATAACGCGAGACACAGTCATGTTGACTTCGCAATGTTCTCAACGTCCCCGCAGAGCAAAAACGCGGCAACAAATTCGATTTGTCGGTTAAGTGTCGCACAAAACCGCTCATCAAACGACAACAGATTCCTTCTTCCTCAAGATATAAACGCAATCACCTCAACGCAGTTTCACCCCAGATTAATCCGATTGAAAAGATTCTCTCGGGAATATCGATCGACGTCAAATCATCCGGCAGGCAAAGAATGTCGCCCTGATTGGCTGCATGCAATGTATGCTGGGACACAGGCGCTAGCTTGGGGACTTCCGGTGATAAGCCAACCACAACCGATGCATTCCGGAAGCACATTCCTCGGAGAAGATCGTGTCGGATAAGATGGCCTTTTTTGCATCACATCATTCAGTTCGTGATGACTACCACAATGTCACAATATCATTTCTCCATGGACTCGCCAGACGTTACATATAAATTGACAATGCAATACATTTTCGCAATACACTTAACAAATTGATGTTATAGTTTTTTCACCAATTGCGAAGAGACAGTTTAAATGACGAAGCACTTTACTGATTGAGATGGGCACTTTCGCAGACGGGAAAACCACTTACATCGGTCACAAGTTTTTTTCTTCAAATTTTAGTACACTCCCTAATTTTTTATTTTTTTAGTGGGGTGGCATTGGGAGGACTGAGTAACACATTGCAAGCAATGCAAAGGCAATGCATTTACATTGTACTTGTCATGTCCAAGATTTTGGATACAAGCATGTGTGTTCTGTATATCAAAAATTCGGAAGCGGGCCTCCACCTTTGCGAGGCTTATAAATTTTCGCGGCATTAATTTGTGGTTTTGTCCGTGATAATGAAATCTCCTGCGAAAAAAGGAATCCTTGTTGTTGTCGACAAACAATTATTGATAAGAACGTTTTTTCCCAGCTGAAGAGAAACATGAAAACTAGATCATAGGCTACTGTATGCCAGCTGAATTATGTATCAAACCAACAATAATGAATGACGCAAAAATATTGGTTGAGAGTACTCTGCCTCGCGAGACCCAGATATCACGTTACGTCGTCACATGATTTGCCAAAGAGCTGGCCACGAAATCAAGGCGATTTAAAAGCCGTCATATCCACAACGTTTTCGCAGATCGAACTTTGATTGACTAGCAATAGAAAAAGGAATGGCTATCTGGAAATTGACGAGTCCATTTGATACACCGTAATCAGTTATTCCCAGCCTGTCGAGCACAAGATGACAAATTACTCTTCTCCCAGTTTATATCATGCTGAATCAGTTAAGTACTTTAATCTATTTTATTCCAGTGGTGATTGGGTTTCGTGTTAGCTGCCAATCACTATAAGCCGTTCGTTCCCGCCAATGCTGGCGAGGCCAGGGTGAGGAAATTCCCGATGGGTCGGCTCTCCCAATTCTTATCAATCTGTATTGATAGTAATGGTTTTCTTTTTCTGCCAGTGGTAAACACTCATGCACTCTACTGAGTCGAAATAAGTATGTACATTGTACGTTGCAGCAGCAGATCGTGCGTTCACAGCTGGTGTACTGGTTACACACCTGCAGCCCTGGAACCGGGTGAAATCCGCTTGTTAGAAATGAAATATCAGCCATGAATGACCCAATATGCATTGTTCCGGACATTTTTCTGATGGTACTTTCGTTAAAAAAGAGTATAAACGGCCTTATCCATTGCTTTAGGTACTTAAGTCAAAGTGTGATGCTTGTCTTTTTTGTTGAACAAAGGGTAAGTGTCACACTTAGACTTAAGTAGTTTTATGAATATGGGCCCAGCAGTTTATCTTTCTGTAATTTTTTGAGATGTAATCTCTTCTCGTAAAAAACATGCAGCGTGACATAATAAGATACTTTCGTCGTACAAGAAACGCTGAAGTTAATTTCATGGCCTGAACAGGGATGTGCTTGTCGGTGAAAGTTATCTAGCCCGGGGATCTCATTCTGTCTGAGGAAACGATTGGTAACAAACAGGATGATGTCGAAGGAAAGGAAATTAGAGTGATATTATATATTTTTTTACAAATGAGAAAAAAAATCTGTAGATTTTGGTTCAAATCACCGCCAATTTCTACGCTGCAGCTCAGGCGTTTCGTCATGATGACGTCGTTTCCACACGTCAGAGGTTGAGATGAAGCACGAACACCTACTGCATTGGCCATAGCAACGATCAACGGCTACGTCCAGTTGGCTTTCACGGCCGAAGCTTTCAACAGTTGTTGGCAATGGCCTATCAAATCGACCAGATATCGGCCAGTCTGTATGGGGCCTGGTGATCAATGGGCATGCAATAAAAATCAGCATTCCATTGGTTTACGTAATATAAAGCTCTGTTACATGTACATAGAATGGGACGAGCCTGAATATTGGTGACTGTGCAGGCATAGCCCACGATTCTATAAAACAGAGTTTACGACAAATCCAAGATAGTCCAGTCGATATGTTTTGGACAACCAGATTTGAAACCGTCTCTCGATTCATCTCAAACATTGCCGCAGTCGCTTGTCATTGCATTTATCTATTTTTGATGTAATGTAGCTATGTATGAGAACGAAAGCTGTGAATGCCAATAACACAATGTCCACTAAAACTAATTCTCTCAAGTCCCCTTGCCTTCACACTCCGTGTTATATTGGCACTTAACTCAAATGAGACCGTACTATTTGCTCTCTCTTAGTCAGATTGCTAAAAGGATCTCTTGAGACTAAGAATGTTGCTGAATTGGTACTTTATTCGGGTCCGCCTTTTTTCCAGTTCCCATTACCATTCATGCATTTTTGTTCGTGTACGGAGCTTTCAACATACGTCAAAGCTCTCCTCAGAGAATTGTTGGCTTGGCTTGTGATGTGATGTGGTGCCATATTATTTTTCCTTAATTCATAAGGCTGCGATTACATAACTGGTATATGGACACGCCGGTTACAAAATAGGCCTAGTAGTTTGACGGTGGGGACGGAAGCCTTTGTGAAGCCTTGTTAACAGGTGTGTATAGGAGCCTGTACCGTGTTGCTCCATGGAATTGCAGCCTTGGGGTTTAGAACTTACCCGCGTGCAACTTGGACAAATACATGGAAAGTTTCTGTGCATTGGCTGATGTTACATCGCGAATAGATCTTAAATATCCTTCATGAACATAGCCCATAGTGTATCCTGATGTTCTTAAAATTGATTATATTCGTGATATGGATTCATTGAAAGAAAACTGCTGTGTTTTTTTTCTAATAGATTGATCGAATGAGAAACGTGCCTGATACGCTACACCCGTGGCTTAAACCCAATATCAGAAAAAAGGAACGGTAAATTACTTATACAGAACGTCTAGAGTTAACTGACATATGATTGGCAGTTTTTAATGAATCTTGGTGTTCTTTTACATAGAAAGCGTATTTGCATGCGAGATAGTCTTAGCGCGTTCAATCAATCTTCTTTAGTTCCCGTGTCAGCTGTGCGGTAGAATGCCATGTCACATCATCAGTCTGTAACTACATGTGACTGCCGTTATTTTGAAGATGTCAAGTACCTCGCGTGTATCGCAGCCTACATGTACGTTGCTTACTGTAAAATAAGGTTGAAATTCTATCCGACGGAAGCCAGGGAATCTTAGGGGCGGTTAAAATGTCGCTCATAGAAAAAGGTGTAACAAATTGGCAACTACATGTAAAACGCTTGTACCGCCCGCCAATGGTAAGCATGGTTGAGGTTGATAGAAATAATAGCTCGATGCTGTACTGCCAAGTAAGCGGTTACATAGATTTAAGCTATTGCAGTAACCAATCGTGCTCCCACTGATTACCATTTGCGACAAAAGAGAAGCTTTTTTTTCTTTAGGAGTTCACTCTATCAGAGAATTGATGCGTAGCAAAGCCAGATTGAGACCGCACAACAATGCCAGCCATACTTTTTGATACCAGACATGTACGAAAATAGGGTTTTGGAAATTCAGAATCGAGGTGTAACATCTGCCAATGTTCCCCATTTTCAGTATCCCCTTCCTTGTCTTGAGAACGTAGTGACTGTTCAATAGGAACATTCACAGAGACATGACAGAGAAACGTTGAAAGATGTTACAAGGGTCTTCAAGGATCATGAACCGAAGTAGGCGTAGTAGTAGAAGGTTATTGTCAATGAAATTTCCACTAGAAATGTATGGACCACATGCAAACCTTTATCGGGCGTATTCAGAAATACGATGACAAAGTTGACCTTGTAATGGCATGCACGTAGAAAAATACACAGCAAAGAGAACCGTAAGCATAAAATTGTTGACTAATAACTTGGTTATTTGATTGGAATGTGATCTGACAGGCAACGACCCTGTGCAGATTCAATCATGGCTGACAAGGTACTGCTACAAGCTTGGATCGTCGATCGGCTGCTGTCGGTACGGCCAGAGTCTCATATTCTATTGATTAACATTATTTCTTTGTAATACCTTGGTACATAAAGGTCTATCTGACTTGTGTAGGATGATGTCGATTGCCAGAGGTCGAATCGACAGGTTCACTGTTTTCTTTCACCAAACCGAGGAGGTTTTGGTTCCCGATTTAGCTCTGTACTAGCTATGATGCTTCTAAGAATAGAACCCGTTTGAGAATCATGACAGAAAATAGATATGTCAGACGCATTGCGGAGGAGAGGAGGTCGTATGACAAGAAGCCAGAGGGGCCTTCATGAAAGGTACGGGAGAATCCAACTTACCTCAACGCGAGTCCATGTCATAAAAATTTTCTAAGATCTAATAATGCCGTAATTAGAGGGATAGCATGATGGTCGAAAATAGATATAGTACAATCAGCCGTGTCAGCAATTCGTGACTCCAAAAGAAGAAAACGTCGAACCAAAACAGCTGGCATAAAGCTAGGTACATGTACTTCCTTGGCTCTAGCCGGAGGTACTCTTCGCTACACTACATCCAATACTTACTTGACATCAACAGGGCCGTAGCTAGCTTTTTTTCGCTAGGGGGGCATTTTAGGGGGGGGGGCATTTGCCCCCCCCCTGTCCCTATGCTAGATACGGCCCTGATCAAAAGTAACTTCGTCTTACCTTAAAGTGCTTCGTGGTTCTCAACAGACGAACATCGACACTTGTCGAAGAACCTCTGACTAACAGATAACTGACATGACTGACTGACTGTCTGATAGTTTGTTTCAAATTACAAGCCATTCAAAGGTAATAATCCCAACTTCTAATTATTACATGTAATACTTTTCTGAAATAGAAATCGGGTTTCTAAGGTGAAAGACATTGCTTCCTACCAGGATCGAACCCACGAACCCTCTTTTCTGATACTTTTAATACGTTACGGAAATTTGACCGTTGTCGAAGACTCTCCACTTCAAATAACAAACTTCAGTGTTTAGTACTTTGGTTCAATAAATTACGAACTCTGCTCCTACTAATGTCGAAGAAATATTCCACTACCCACAATACCCGTCTTCCTATTACAGTGTATTGCTTTCTTCAACAAATTACAAATTTTGAGCAAAATTTTCTGCTACCAGTTAAAGCTTCCCAATAAATTGCTTGTTCAACAAACTACGACGTTGACCATTATTACATGTAGTCAGTAAAATTTCCTCTACTCACTAAAGTAGCCTTTCAAGATTTTGTTTGTCCAATCGAATTCGAACACTCAGCATAGATGAAGAAGCTACTGACGATAAACCTTCACAATACTTCGCTAATTCGACTCCAACAGATTCTTCCTTGTAAAAATGTCTTAAGATTGAGTGCAATTCAAAGAAACTAGACGCCCATTAGGGAGCGTTCACGCTGGCTCTACTTCACCCATTAGGCAGTTCTTCAGTGCAGTTACCGAAATAATTCCTACAAAACATGGCGAATCGATTGGTTTCATCAAGCAGATGATGTTGAATTTTTTTCCAAAAACGACCGCCGAGACGTAAAATGTCAGGATTGCTTTGCGTCACTTTAGGAAAAACTGGTCATTAAGATTGTCAACCGAGCCTAGTTTTAGAAACTTCGTAAATAATGTAGGAAAAGGGAGAACATCTTCTTACAGTTCGCCACAAAGACATCATCTCGTTAGTAAACGCTGCTACATTGCTTCTTCAGTTAGCATCCTATGATCGATGCTTTTAATTGCCCTCGAGATCGTCGACGGCGTTATCTTGAAAAGTCAGGGTTTTTTATTGGTTTTGTTGAAGACCCTTTAGGTATCTTGAGCACGGTATTAAAAACAAACGAGTTGATAGGATAAGGTCCAATTCATAGTTTCTCACCGTCCACAATGCGGAATGGAAGACGCTTTGTATATACACCAAAATCGCAGTTGTAAGCTAGGTCACAGCATAAATATGTCACGTGATTGCCGGGCTCCAGCTTCTTCTGTTGGTAATGGTCGGCATTGCTGACGACACAGCAGGGTATAGATATCTTTGATTCGAAGTCCTGGCACTGACGATTTTCTATGGTGATATTGGAGGAGATAGATCACACTGGCAAAGCCAGGTCTCAGCTCAGTGACATTACATGTACAACTGCGATTTTGGTGTAAATGCATTGAGTGTTATTTACATCTGATAGTATAAATTATACAAAGTATTACATTGCCAGGGCTGATGTTTTGAATGGATTGTTGGCACAAACCAAGCAATCTAAGCGGTCCATCAACGTACAATATTTATTGCACAATATGCGGCCCAAAATGGGTGTCATGTGCTTCTGGCAAAATGGATGGAAGAAAGATCGGCAATAATATTGCCCATTTTGATCCTTATATTGTGCAATAATATTGCACGTGGATAGGCCGCTTTACAAACAGTGGGGAAAACAACAAAGTGTTTTCCGTTCCCCAAACTGGTCAGCCAGGGCACACCCGGCCCTTGTTGGGACTCATCGTCATTCTCCCTTAGAAGTTACATGTAGCTATGCGATTGTCGAAAACCGTCGGAAGCTCTGGTCGGCGATGAAGTACAGCGTATGTGGATCTCATTAGGGAGATTGCTAAGTACGACGACACTGTAACCTGTATGGCGAAGGTCAGTTAGACTGAATCATGCAAGCCGACGTCTACATTACATTGACTGCATGGTTCCATACTGCTAATGGCGATGGGAAAGGTATAATGTTGCATCCAGTCACGGACGTACACGTACGTGATCACACCGTGAGGTACATACCTCATGGTGTGATGACAGCTCTAATGTCAACACCAGGACACATGCGATGATATACATGGGGACACCACGGTGAAAACGTACATGTAGAATGATTAAAATTATGGCTGAACACAAGGCATAACATCGCGTATTTTGTCTCTATCGACCATGCATTGCGACTGATGGATGCTAAACTCCCTCCGCAGTTGTGTATCGCGCCCCCTTCGGTTTACTCGCTCTCCACAACTGCTTAACTTCGTAAGATTCGCCGCGTTAGGTCAACAGGTGGCGCTGAGAGAGTCGACCAATGAGAGCACCGAGCAACCGGTAACCAAGCTGGCCTGAGACACTTTTTCATTGGCCGAGCGGTTCGTAGCCATGGTAGCACAAGAACATCCGTTGCCAACGGGCCAAACAGTTCTGAAAGCAGCGTGCTGATAGGCTGTAAAACTCGCGCCAGGCCCTGACGCCATCTGTTGACCAAACGCGGCGACTTCCACGAAGTAAAGCAGTTGTGGAGAGCGAGTAAACCGAAGGGGGCGCGATACACAACTGCGTAGGGAGTTTAGATGGATGCCGGAGGGAAACGAAAGCAAATTCCAACAGTACTGCAGCGCTTGATGGCCAAATTCGGCGGGATCTGATTAAGCGAAAGTCATGGCGTCGCGCGTAAAACATCTCTATATATCTACATGTGATGGACGACACCAGACCCCATTTGAGGTTCTGACAATAAGGGCCGAAATTTGCGTCTCAAATAAGAGTTAATTTGTGCGTGCTTAATCCCCTTCCTCTCCTCGACACAAAAACCTACACTTACAACTCAGACGCACACTGTACAAAAACCAAAATACATCACAACGCTCGGCTTATGAATTCAGACGTACATGTATCTGCTTGAAATGGGCCGGGCAGCTTCTGGTGTTCGGGCAATAAATCGTGAGTCCCCCTGGAGTCGTATCATTCATATTAAGTCGACCGACCCTATCGGGACACGTTCGTCACTATGGACTCCCTCCGTATGTTCGTAACTATCCACGACAAGTGAATATGATCAGCCAACCCCAGATAAGATGCAGCCATGTCAAATCATCGGACATTGGATGACAAATAAACGGTTAGTTCATAACGACGGCACCGCTGCTTTTTTCTCGGGCCTGATGGCCCGGGAAATGGAGAATTTTTCATTTTTCGTGGAGATCATTTTTCATCTAACCGGATGAGTAGCGTCTAATAACAGAGATGCACAGATAAGTACCCCCTCTGAGCCCGATTTATTATAGTAATATACAGTGTAGTATTCTGAGACCAGCGTCTGATAGATTGGTATGCCGCCGTCATCAAACCGTTGCTTGTACAGCGTAAAGGCCCATGCTTTACGTACGGTGGGCATAGAGATATGAAATATTTTAAAGAATGATGTAATTAATTTTTCATTAAATATTTTCTGGATTTTTAGCACTGTGGAAACCCAGGAAGTATTTTTGATTAAATCACATAGAAATAAAACAAAAAATAAACGCAGTCGCGGGCCAGCGTAGAAAGTTGCCCTTTCCTTCTTTATTTCACATTTTGGCATTTTTTCATGATATAAAACTGCTTTTGCGATAACATTCAGTTTGGCTTATCTCGGCTCGTCAGCCCTTCCTTTGTTGGCCTCATTGAATACTGTGCATCGAGTAAACAGCGTCTAGCATTCCCCTGCCATATCCGTTGTTATCGTCGTTAGTTTCCACTTTCCCGTGGCGCCGTGAACGGTAATCCCTCGCGCGGCGCACAGAATGGCAATTCGTCCACATCAATTTCCTGAGGAAATTTTTTCTACCACGCCAATGCCTTGTGGTCCACTTAGGCGTGACTTTCGCCTCTGCCTAATGACGGTTGCGGTCACCAAGCGACTCGTCGGGAATCTCTAAAGATTCGGCAAGAGAAAACATCATCTTTACAAATTCAACGTGCGCTTTGATAAAGCCGCCTCGGACAAGATGGTGATTGGTATAATCCAACTGGAAAGATGTGTCCAGCATCCGTGTAGACCAACTACTATAATTCCCGCATTGTCGGTGAAAAAAAATATTGTTTGGTGACAGTGTAATCTTATCTGTCTCCTGGCTTTCAATACGACGCTGTATTCAGTTCGGCTTTGCAAACAGCCGTAGGGGATACAGCCGCGATGTATACAAATAGCCCAATAAAACTCGAGATGCTTTTTCTGCCGCGGACACCAATCGCGTCGTATTTTCGGTTAGTGTAATCAACTTGGAAGAGATTGGTATATTTGACAGGAATTAGCGCAATATGACCCTCCGTTTTCTGGTCACACTCTCGGGACGACAGCAGGATAACGCCAGACAGATATATCAGGGTTTGGAGAATCAAGTCAGTGTATCACAACTTGACATAGCAAGAACCTCTATTATTGTGGATTAGACGGCTTGTATCAGGAGCTGAAAATGACATTCCTCAAAAACAGTCAGGAAAATACTCGTTCTGTGGTGATAACTTCCAGAATATAGCTTAGATGAATTTCGCTAGCAGCCATCTTGCCAAAATTAGGTCATCACCATCTGTCACTCTTTCAGAGTGACAGATGATTGGTTCTCCCATTCCCTAGTGAGGGAAATCACCATGGCGATGACCTAATTTTGGCAAGATGGCTGCTAGCGAAACATAAAAAATATACTCTCTTCATCTCTTCGCATTTGGCATCGATGTTCTGGGCCCATATTCATAAAAACTTGCTTTGCTTAGTAACATGTACTTGCTAAAGTGCCCAGTTTGTAAAGGCCAATGTACACAACTAGCAACCAACTAAGGTAGCAACGTTTTTATGAATATAGGCCCTGGGGCCATATTTATGAAGCCTTCGCAACTTTGCGTTCACGCAAATCTATTGTAAGGCAGTCAATGAGTGCAGCCAAACAATAGATTTACTTGAACGCAAAGTTGCGAAGGCTTCATAAATATGGCCCCTGGTTACCAGGTTGAACACAAAGAACAAGGTACTGTACATGTATAGGCCTACAGCATTCTTGTGTGCCATCCTGCCAATTGTTTACCAATCCAAACCATCACCAACCCAATATCCACCCGAGAACGACATCTCTGGAGAAAAACGTACATCCCCTGTTCTTGTAGAGACACGACCTCCTGTGCCGATCAAGATGCACCACTGCCAATCAATTACACCAGGATTATTACAAAATGAATTGCAATTGAATTCCCATCCATTACACAACAGCATCCGGAGCGATCCATCTCACCGGCTAGTTTCGCCTGCCAGAAAATCGGCAGATTGCATAATCAATTCTACTACCATGTTAATTGATGCGACACGTTGTGGGTTAAGCGAGTTTGATTGATGAGTGGTGAGGGTGCAGGTCCTTGTGTAAAAAGATGGTTGAGGATTGGAGGGTGTCTGACAAGATTGGTGGACGTGTCTTACAAAAGGAAGATGGGATTTAATTAATTTGTTTGATCAGAACACCGTTTGATGTTCAAGTCTTTGTGCTTTCAATTTAAAGGCAGTGTTTCGAGGTAGATGAAACTGCGATTGAACAACCAATGACGACAGATCACTATGTCAATGGATTTTGCATTACAGCCTGGTTACCTTCAATTTTTTACAGGGTGTAAGAGGAACAAATTACATAAAAATGGCAGTTTGAAGAGTTTCATTAAAATGTGATATTCATTTTGATGATGTTGAGAAATGTAATGATAAAAAGTAATCATTTTGAAGGCAATCCGTTATACCAAAAATCTATTTTGGTTACACCTGTAAATGTTTTTTCGTGTTCAAATAGTTCGCCCAATCATTCTCAATCAAATTTGTAGAAGTTTGCCCAAAGTGCTCAAAGTTACGACACGTGCAACACAAAATATTGGATTGTAACACGATATTGTATATTGCAAAGAAATTTTGCCTCATTTATTGGTCTGGGAATGTATTTTTACACACATTCTTTTTACATCTTTTTTAACCACACTGTACGTCCAATCAGAAACGAATTTTAAACGGCCAATCACAAACTGCTTTTTATGTTGCTGTAAATCTCCTGATTGATCTAAAGAATTGGCGATAAATATTTCCAAGGAAATCCACGTAATCTGACGCAGTTGTGATATATCGTGTTTTAATTAGTCAGTTTGTACGACGATCCCTTGGCAATGCGGGTTAATGATGATTAACGTACCTTTTAAGGCATTTTAATCATGTATTAGAAATTCTGCTCGTATTGACAGAATCGTTTCCTAGTGTAAATTGTATTTCTTGGAAATTTCCGATATTTTTTCTGCCTTCGTCTTCCACACTTGAAGGACTCTTTTATATTGTACTCATTTTGCAACGTTGCGATTGATCGGTGTACCGTAGGCCTACCTTTAAACCTAAATCAAAACCTTCATTAGGAAATGGACGCATCTGCTAAAGCTTAGATCCGACTCTAATTAATAGTCAAGCAAGGTCTCCGTTACTGATCCCGCAGATATTGTCGAGAAGGACATCGCTTGGATGAAAAACCAATCCGCTTTCTTCTCATTCTTAGGTTAGTAACCTCTGCAGATCACAAGGGAGTAGCGATCCTTCACTCTTGTCAAGGGGATTAAGCATCGGGCTGGGCTGAACAATTGGTTTCTCTCACACGGGATATACTGGCCTTGTATGCTCCCATCTACCTTGAGCACCGGAAGTTGGCAGGGTGTCCATCTTTTTGTGATTATTCTATTGCAGTGGTTCATAATTATACATGTATTGCCATTAAAGATGTATCTTTTCGCATCTAATCTCCGTTAGGGCGACAATACACGTACATGTACATGTAGCATGTATGTTCGCACCCCTGTCGATGACGTTACAAATTTATAGGGTTCATTTCATGCATGTATNCCCCCCCCGTTGTAGTGGTGAACAGTTACATGTAGTAAAATTTATGGCTATGGATGATCCATAAGACAGCCGAATCCAACATCAGTCTGCATTGGTTTTTTCTTAAAATTCATTCGGCATTTACCAATAAATCGTATATCAAACGATAAAAACATATCATTTTTGCAATCGAGACACTTTTTATGTACATCACTCTTATTACACATTTTTTATATTCAACGTCTTCGGCTGTTTTCATCGCGGTCTACTACCCTTTATATCGGGTGGGCCAAAAAAAACGCATCGAACTTCAAATCTTGATTTCTCAACAACTGTCTATTATAATTCAATGAAATTTTGTACCGTATGATGTAAAGATGTTTTGTTTCACCAGTGAAATTTTGGCATTGATACCTTTGGTATTAGCACCGTATCATTCAATTTAAAAATCATTGTAAAAATGTGTGATTCCGGAATCCAATAAGATATGAAAAATCCCGTCCCGAACTTCAAATTTCTATTTCTCAATAACTATTCATTATAACCCAATGAAAATTAACTCAATACTGTTCCGTGGTTATGCTTTTAAAATGTGAAAGTTTCAACACATTATCTTTGGTATTAAGATTGTGGTGCCAAATGTAAAAACCATAGTAATCATTCATCATATTTTAGGAGACAATGGTGAAACTTCGAAACGCTCGATTCCAATATGGCGTTATAGTAATGAGCGCCACAGGGTAGATATTAAAGTTATTGGTTTAATACTTTCACATATTAGGGGCAATATCATGGAGGAGTGTTAGGCAAAATTTCACTGAGTTGTAGTAAAGCTTTTATGAGAAATGAAAATTTAAAGTTTGGGAATTTTTCATCCACCCGTATTTTACCGGATTCCGGAATCGCATTTTTTACAATGATTTTTAAAATGAGTGATGCGGTCCAAATACCAAAGGTATCAACGCAAAGATTTCACACGTTCAACAAAACATCTTTAAATGATACGGTACCAAATTTCCGTGAATTACAATGGGCAGTTGTCGAGAAATCAAGATTTGAAGTTCGATGCGTTTTTTGTGGCCCACCCGATATACATGTACTAATGCTGTATGTACCGTATACGCCTTCAGAAACGACTCTCAACTGGCGTACGGATGTAGCAATGTAGTGCAGAAAATAGGCCAATGTAAAATAGCCAAGGGGTCGAATGAATAAAGACTAGTAAATGCTTTTCCTTGAATTTTGCAATACAAATGTACTGGACAATGCTGTACAAATCTGAAGTAAAAACATTTGCTAGTCTTTATTCATATGCCCCGTGGTATCGGTAAAGCCTAGGTCACAAATCCACCGGGCCCCATACGGTTTTCCCCACCCAGCGGCTTGCTGCGGATTTTAGAGACTGAAACTCGGATCTAAGATGAATTATGCCGAAATCGCTTCAATAGATAGGCGGAAAGTAGGCTGGATCAAACTGGGCACCGTAGAAATTGGCCAAAATATCTGTTTTTACTCGCCGTACGGGCCCCGGAGTGGATACGTGACTGGGGCTTTATGGACAGTTTCTTTATGCCACATGTCAATCTCGTGAAGATACACGTTAGCAGTCACTGCAATGAACGTGGCACAATATGCACTGAAGCTCCTTACGAAGGCCATACATCACCCTTCATAGTAACAGTATGCCCGTTTATAGTGATCGATCAAAGATCTAAATAACAATCTGAGGCGAACACAACGTTTATTATTGGGGATACAACTCAATCAACTGATAAATATACAGCAGGGTTTGCCCTGTAGCCGTTTGCTGTTTCGGGAAATTGCAGAGATGGCCTGGATGTTGGTGTGATCATTTGGTGAAATGATCGAGCGTGGTGTCCAAAGATTGCTTTTCCTTGCAACAGACTTGACGATTAGACCCCTCCAGGGGCGAGAATCGAACTCCTCCTATACTAAGCACAAGACACTCCTTGGCCCGTATTTTAGAATGCTCCTCAACGTGAAGGAGTTCCTCAAGGCTATTGTTCTCCTGTTCAGAACAACAGTCTTGAGGATCTCCTTTTCGTTGAGGAGCATTCTAAAATACGGGCCAAAGAACCTCACAGTACTCCTGAGCAACTGAATGTCGCTTAATGAGTTGAGACGTTCTCTTCATTCTTCTTACTTTTGCCTCTTGTTTCTCCTCCTTCAAGACTGCATTGTGTTGATGGCAAGGCTTTCGGCATCGCCGCACCACAATGGAAGAAACTGCCACATGAATCCGACGTGCTTACTCAAGGGCATACACTACTGTTCAACCATAGAAAAGAAGACTAAATCGGTGAATGGCTGATTATAACAATACAGTGCATTACTTTGTTGACAGCAGAGAGCCAACACCAAGACACTACAAGACTTTGTTGACAGCAAGGAGCCAACACCAAGACACTACAAGACTTTGTTGACAGCACGGAGCCAACACGAAGACACTACAAGACTTTGTTGATAGCAGCGAGCCAACACCAAGACACTACAAGACTTTGTTGATAGCAGAGAGCCAACACCAAGACACTACAAGACTTTGTTGACAGCACGGAACCAACACCAAGACACTACAAGACTTTGTTGACAGCACGGAACCAACTCCAAGACACTACAAGACTTTGTTGACAGCACGGAACCAACACCAAGACACTACAAGACTTTGTTGACAGCAGAGAGCCAACACCATGACACTGCAATACTTTGACGGTAGAGCATAGAGCCAAATACAACGACCCTGCCAAAAGACTCGCTACAGGAAATCTGTGAATATCAATCTGATGTAGACTAAGCCTCTCTCAGTCAACCAAATGACGCTAACTTCCCCGAGGACACAACGCGCTGCGACCAGCGAAACTGAGAAGAAAACAGAAGCCTGAGGGCGTGTGATGAAAGGCTTTCAGATCGTATTATAGGGAGTGGTTTGATCAACACATCACCCCGAGGAAACGCTACAGCATAACGTACACGGACGCCAACTGTACACTCGTACATACGTCTCATTTGACATGGCGACCTTCTAAAAGGAGCCCGGTATTGCGAGAGTTTCTCGACAGCCGGCGCCACCATGGTCGTTCACGCCACTCTCCAACACCAGGGAGAAACTACGTTGTTGGCGAATGGACCCGATGTACTACGTACATTTTAATGTTTTTTGTAGTTTGTATTGTTGCCACTAGGTGGCGCCCTCTACGTCGGCAGCCAAACTACCAGTAAAGCTAGGAATCCACTGCTGATTTTCTGCTTTGCGACTAGCTTTTCAACCTGCTGCCTGCGATTGAATTCTACCGCAAGGAACTGATACCGGTCGCCGACCTGAAATTGATCACAACTTCGCCATTGGTCGAAATCATGTCTAGCTAGTCCACTACGGCGATTGCGTGCCCAGTTGCAATGCAACCCAGTTGCAAAGCAAGTCGCAAAGCAAAATCAGGTTGAAAATCACCGGTGGATTCCCCGCTTAAAGGACCACAGTATTGCTTCCCAATCCTGCGTTACACCTACCCGCGTTAAGGGGGAGACCTCTATTAACGACTTGGTAAACTACCACATGCAACTAGTCTCGCGCAGCCAGCCGTTTCGTTCCGCAGTACTGCTACACAAACTTGTTCGATCCCCAGCGGCTGGGTGACCGAGACTCTAATCGTACATTCTCCAACACTGGGGCGAAAGGCTTAACTACAGTATTGGAGCATGGTGCCGGTGGCGCCGGCTGTCGACAGAAAGATGCAATACAGTGGTCCTTTAAGAGATCGAATATCGTGCCCCTTTAATATCGGCAGACATCAACCGTCTACCGACAAAAAGCAGCAACAGTGTCACTATGAAATTAAAGACGCGGCCTGCCCACGTTTGACACATGCTTCAGGCAAGTTAGCGTGCTTAAATCGAATTAATTCAGAAATACTGATCTTGTCGCCAGAGGCAAACCATACAGCGAAGTACAAATCTCCACCACTTCTATTGTCGCTTGCATCCATATCTCCTGCCCGCAGCCATATCCTTCATTCACTCAAACTACACGTCGTTTACATTTTAGCGCCGAGATCTGCGTCCATCTGTCTTAAAGGAACTCTAGAGGCAGCTTGCTATTGGGCTACTAACAGTACTGAGACTATACAATAGGTGGCGCTAGTAACCACGAACTCATGAATTGTGTGGATCGTATTTTGACACCGATGAAATTTTACTTCAACAATGATGCCAAAGTTGGATCCTCATGCCATCACTTCTCTGTTAATCATATCAACATACATGTAAGCACTAAAAAGCTGCCTCTAGAGGCCCTTTAAAGGAGCTGGACGTCCAAGTTGTAAACACTCACTCACTGGTTCTCTATCCACGCGACGCCTGCGGTGCTGCCACCTATTGTCGGTGATATGTACTGATGTGAATATCGTGAGTGAGTTGCATTGGACCGGGCACCAGTCTAACGATCACGGGGCGCTACTGGTGCTGCCACCTTTACAAAGGAATAAAACTAGTTTGCCGACCATGTTTGTAAACCAGCTTTAAGACGAGGGTTTTGTCAGCACTGTGAAGGAAGTCATCATCCACCAGCAACAATGTGTTGCTTTGCTCGAAATGCTCTGGGACTTCAACGAATTGAATGAACAAACCTTCTTATATTTTGACACCAGTCATGAAATGGAGACCACGTGACCTTCACCTTGGCCATCATATATTTTTAGCCACTGCTTTTGCGATGTTCTTTGATATTCGGTTGAGTGGCTTCGTCCATCTCCTCGCTGCACAGTATCTATGACTTGACCAGTTCTCGCAGAGAAGAGAAACCTTATATTGTGGATTTCTGATCATGAAAGGATGAGCCGTCGTGTTAACGTATCAGTAACGTCACAATTACTTCATTTCTTTAGCACAGTCGTCAATCTATTGATTACGGTTGAAGGAATGACTTTCTTCAAGACAGGCACATGTAGCTCTACTTTTTTCCTACCAGGGGTATTTGAGAAGTGACCGATAAAATACCTGTGCTATATGCATCTTTGAAAAAGATTGTGATACAATTAACAAGAGACTCGTACCATCACTGTGCATTCCAAATTACATCTAACACGCACCTCTCGAAAAACTCAGATGGCTTACGTCAGACGTTGGAAGACGAGGGTGACATGATGCGGTGATCCGTGTAGAAGAAGGGGCTGGAAAATGTCCAGATTCCTTTTCGCCGACTATGTAAATATTGTTGTACTTGTTATGATACAACTTTCTTGTGCAGCATGGAAATCGATCGAAGATTTCGATGTCGCCTTCAACGTACAGTATGATTATGCACTTGAACACATACAGCAATTCATCATTACGATTAATAGTTCATTTTAATTTCTGCACAGCGATATCGATGAAGAACATAAATTGTCCTTCATTCATAATGTCCAAAGGAATCAATCTTCATCAAGTCATTTCAGTACATTATACACATATATACAAACTCGCAACATTACTGAAACCCAATTCAAACCACGACGACGCTAATACGCCGGTTAATCCAGTATGGTATCGAGGGTAACGGGCAAAGGGTGCGTATTGCAATGAAACTCCATTATGTAGGATAGATTAGGTATGGGTCTCTTCGGATAGGTTATTAAGAAGACATAAGTATGGTCATTAAAGCTATATATAGCACACGGTGGATTTTTTAGGACGATCTGAGTGGAATCGAGCTAATATCGTCATACTGACGTTTCAGGATAAGTGGGGAGTATGTTAGCCCTTTTAGCAGATAATGATCTCCCAATTGGTAAAAACGGCTGCGTTTCTTGAAATAGCATCGCAGTGCAGATTTGTCTGATTCCCAGGCAAACCCTTTTCTGATGGTTGCCCACTGACAAATGCCCAAACCTACAAATTTTAACTTGTTAATTGTTGTAATGAGTGCAAAAGGTACTGGAGGGTACAACTCTTAATTCTATGGAAAAATCCGCGAGTTCTTCAAAGTGACTTTTAAGATCATTAGTCAGTTGATCTAAATGGATATGTAATAAAAACATTAAAAAATGCAAATTTAGTACACAAACACCCAGGCTCATCACATATCAGAATCACACCTATCACGTATCAGACATACAACCAGCGACGCCACTACAGCACGGACCCCACAAACAATGAAACCAGTTCAATCCACAAACCACAACCAGTGAAACCACCACAAACCAATGATTAGAAACCGATCCATTCCACAAACCACAACCACTGAAACCACTACAAACCAATGAAACCGATCCATTCCACAAGCCACAACATGTGAAACCACTACAAACCAATGAAACCGATCCATTCCACAAACCACAACCAGTGAAACCACAACAATAGACAAAACAACCAATGAACCCACTATCCACCAACCATAACCACTACAACACAGACAACAAATAAAAGCCAATTCAATCCACGAACCATTAACAGAAAAAGCTAACCGCAACAACAGCGAAATTACGCATTGAAGAGTTTCTTCAACCTCTATCAATTTGTCGATAAATTTCTTGCCGACCCCATCATGTCCATGCGAATCGTTTAACACCCCCTCCCGCGGTGCAGCGGCATCACGTACATTAAACAGGCCCAAGGGATCCATAAATATTTATGCTGTCAACTCTGTCCCCTGGGTGTTGGACTTGTCTGTTCGCTGTGGAAAATGTACATCACGTAGTCTACTTGTAAATTACCAGACTCAAAATGAGAATTCCTTGTAAATATCACTATGTGTGTTGTCGCTCGTCAAAAATGCATGATCGAAGCCGGAAAGGACCCCCACGAGAGTTGATTAATAAAAGAGGTTTTGGTGAGATATGAATTTTGGTTTTGTGATCTATACATTACATATACATGTAATCTCGCTTGCTTTAGACTAGAATTTGCATTAGTGGGGTGATGTGCTTTCATTCTTTCTGCCTTTTTTATTTCGTGATGTACTTTCTTCGTAGGGAATTTTCGCAAAGCCCCCGAAACGTCAACGCGAACGCCAAACCCATTGTTCGATGCCACGAAGAACAAAGATAGACGTTCGCGTTGGCGTTTCGGGGGCTTTGCGAAAACTCTGTAGCCACTCTCGAAGGAGTACAATGTAGGTGAAGTGAGAGCACTCTCCGTGAACCGCTCTTATGTAGCAAGACCTTAGTGCATTCGTTTTGTCGTCAGTCCCACAAAAAAGCTTCGTAAAACATGAGCAGCTTGCATACTCTCAGAGTGGAGAGTGGAGATGTTCACCATTGTGTGATACTGTGGGCCAACAGACGCTCTCAAGCATCAACGAGACTGCCCTGCAATATCTAAAAGGTTTTTGCTGTTTTTCAATCACACCTCAGTCCCAATATTGCACACCACACGTTCATACTGACTCTCGGATGTTTCCGATCGATGTTTTATTCAGTCAAGCGTGACGAGATTATTTGGTTTGCGGGTTGAATGCAGATCGACCATGCT